>JALPBZ010000052.1:0-106883 GCA_026538355.1 Cryptococcus sp. GC_Crypt_5
CGTCTCCCGGCCATACGATCAGGTCACCAACGTCTCATAGTACGTCATCGCTGTTCAGATGGCCTGTCGGGCGTGATACTATCCTCACACATCGTAGTCTGATAGCACTAGGCCTTCGCGCCGACGTCTTTCGAGAGGTCACGTACGGGACGGGCCGAGACCAATCTTTGAGCTCTCGCTATCAATGCATGAAGAGATGCGATCGTAAGCTCCAATCCGTCCTGGCTGCCTTCCCCGATCTCCAGCCGCGATGGAACGACGAGCGCCCTACTCGGCAATTCAACATGGACTCATACGTGCCGTTCGACTACCGCCCTTGGGCCAGGTTCATCAACGCGACCAGCATGCCTTGCTGCAGAATCATCCTACACCAGCAATTCCTGACGCGGAGCTATGAGGATAACCGATTCGCGTTAGACAGGGAGATCTGCCTTGAATCCGCCCGGGCTATCATGATGGCGAGAAGGCGATTCATGCCGATGCTTTTCCAGAAGAACTGGTAGGTCGGAATCCAATTCGCTTCGAGCATGCTAACAATAGCGATTGACCAGGCATGTCTCGTCCGAAACGATCATCGCTGCGATGACATTCGCAATCGACCTCTTACGGGGGCGTCACGATAGAATGACAAAAGCTGCCCTGCGAAGTGAGATCAACGAAGCCATTTTCATTCTGCAGAACTTCAACTCGACCAACATCATGATTCCGCGAGGTGTCACCTTGCTTCAGAAACTGCTAGCAGAAGAGGAAGTAGCGACTGCGTCTGAGCCGGCGTTCTCTACGTCGGATGAGGAAGAAAGACAAGATGGATTCGTGGACGGGGATCATCCTTGGATTAACTTCGACTTTGATGCGGGAGACGATTTGTTTAATACGCTGCTTCAGATGTAGGCGGATCCAACGTAACACATCGGCTGGACCGACTGCCAAGGTCCTTGTTCTCGGAAACCAGTTGCATATGTATGCATCTTGTATCTCAGATGCTCTTAATGAAGACTCAGTCGTAAGATTTGACGCCGACGAGCCGCAACATCGTCTCGGTAGGTTGCGGAAGATTCCTCGGGATGCCAGTGTCCATCGGGCAGGGCTTGCCGTCCTCTCGGAGTTTTGGCTCATGAGGGCGGGCGTAAATCGCCGCGAAGGGGACGTGCGTCGTGCCGCGGTACTCCTTGAAGCACAGCTCGCGGACCGCGCGATCCTCGTCGGACAACAGGGACGCCGGCGCCATGCATACGCCTGTTGCGAAGTCAGTCGGCGTAGAAAGAACGTTTGGAGAGACAGCTCACACGTGCAGACTCTGTCGCGATCGCCCGTCGGTCGCACGTTGTAATGCATCGTTCGCGAGTCCCATAAGAACAGGTCACCAGGTTCGCCGCACACTTTGATCCACTTGCATCCGCGCTCAAAGAACCACTGTTGTTCCTCATCCGTGAAGCCTGCAACGTGTCAGGTCAAAACGGCTTTTGATCAAGTGGGGTTTACGCACCGTGCCAGTCAAACGGTCCCCAGGTCTGGTACGACTCGCGTCCGTGCACGTCAAAGAATTCCTCCACGAGCTTGCTGCTTCCCTCTAACACCATCAAGCCGCCGTCTTCGGGCCCACAGTGGTTCAGGTTGACGATCCCCTGGCAGCAGTAATAACCGCGGCGGTGACACGATTGGCTGTCACCGCGTCAGCAAGGTCATCAACACTGGCTCTATGCAATGACTGACTCCATGTGCTCCCACTTGCCATCGTCCGCCACGTCGGTTCTGCCGGGTAGCATGATAGAACCACCGTCAAACGACGTAATGAGTTTCTCGGTGCCCCAGACCTTGGCGAAGGCTTCAATGACGCCGGGCTCGCATCGGATGTCCCAGTTCTACGTGCAGTGTGCGTTAGTCACTTTAGGTATTGCGCCGCGGTCAGTGACACTGACAAACTGCTCGTGCCCGAAGCCGTACCCATGGAACATGCCGCCCTTCATATGCACGGGCAGATGCTCGTTTTTCCACGTCGACTTGTCGTTCCTATCAAAGCCCAGCGGGAAACCCTCCAACCATTTGAAGGCCTCTTCTCGGTAATTCAGCGCTCGTTCGACGGGAATGGCGCCCTTGACCACTGTATAACCCTTGGTCACCAGCTCGTCGCGCCAGTCCCCGTAATGCGGCTTGTCGAAGCGTGTTGCAAACTTGAAAGGCGGGAGCTCGGGGGGAGGGGTCGTACGGCGCTCGGAGACAGCAATCGGCATTTCGGCAGGTATGTTTGAGTTGTCAGGTGGTAAGAGGTATCACGAATGAGAATTGAATGCCTTGGCCACGACTTCCTTGTATAGGTCATGATTGAGCAAGCAGCACCCCGGTATCTCACGGCGCTCTTATCTCTGATCATGCGTTGCTCCTGGCACTCTGGAGGGGCGAGATTCGGGGCCGAACACTCGACCGCAAGCGGGAAGCGTATGATTGCACGCCGCTGAGCTAAAGTTCAACAGATAAGGCTCAGCGTCTGCAGCAACAGGGCGTTCAGCCAATAGGCAAGCGTCGGATTCGATCCGAACGGATGGCAGTTTGCAGGCATTTGAGTCGGGCAGTCCGGCTTTGGCCCGAGTGAAAGAGCCCAGGTCTGCGGCCCAACGCTCACATGAAGTTGTGTGAATTTCATTGCAGCCACAGATGAGATAGAGACTAACGAGACGAGCTAACGGCGGAAGCCGACCAGGCGCAAGAGCAGAACCAGCGGGTCTATTGTCTGTCCAGGGTGTTGATATAATTCGGTCCACTTTTCGGCCAAGCGATAAGAGCAACACAAAGACTCATCAACGTCCGTGATAGACTCTGACAACTTCGGGTTTGCTTTATAGACAAACTGCAGGATGGCTCGCCGAAGACTGAGCGCCTCGATAAGGCTTGAAGCAGCTTATCGCCTTTCATACGATATATAAAGCATCGAGTTCGCCTTCTCTGACTGCAGTCATTCCCGCACCAACCTCTGGCCCGCATCCTCCACGTTAGCACGGAACAATGACCAACGCGCTCCCAATCGAGTGGAAGATACTGTACGCTGCCAGCGCAATCAGTCTATAGAGGCTCTCAACTGACAACCTTCTAGTCCCAATGCGCTCGACCGCAAGCCGTGGCGCCAGAACAAGGGTCTGATGAAGCTCATGTTCTTCGCCTCCATCTTGTATACTGGTCAATTCCTCAACGGCTTCGACGGTACCATCATCAGTAACCTTCAGGCTCTCACTTGTCAGTTGCTTGTGGCACTCACCTTGTTCGCGCTGACAGGCGATCAGATTGGAAATCGGATCTCGGCAATCCTGACGCCAACAAGATTGGTCTGCTCAATGCTGCTGCTTGTGAGTGATGAAAACAGTCTGAGAGGCCGATCTAACAGAGTCGTAGACATCGTTGGCGTCTGCATGGGTCCGATCAATTCGTACGTCGCCGACCGCTTCGGCCGCAAGTGGCCCATCCGGTGGTACTCTTTCACCATCACCCTCGGCACCATCCTTGGGTGTGTCGCGGGCAAGGTCCAAGGCAACACTGGCTACGGCCTGTTCGTTGCGTCTCGTGCGGTCATTGGTTCGGGTATTACGCCATTCATGATGTCCGCGATGATCATGATGCAGGAGATCGTGAGTTATACGGCAGGTCCATTCCATCGGATTATGCTCACCCATCGATTCAGACGCACCCGCGCTGGCGAGCAGAGATGGCGGCGCTGTGGGATTGTTTCTGGGTTCTTGGCTCGACCGTTGCCTCGTTTACCACCTTTGGCACGTCGCACATCAACAGCTCGTGGTCATGGAGGATTCCTTACCTGCTCCAGCTCGTTCCGGCGTTCTACATGCTTGTCGCCGTTCAGTTTGTGCCCGAGACCCCACGATACATGATTGCACAGGGTCAAGACGAGGCAGCAAGGAGGTTCTTTGTCGAGTACCATGGCGACGGCGACGAGAATGACGAGCTGGTCCAATTCGAATGGGAGGAGGTGAAGGGTACCATAGAGCTGGAGAATAACAGCAAGAGCCATTCTTGGGCAGAGGTCTTACGTTTGCCCGGCAACAAGCACCGCCTGTTCTTAGCAGGTCTTATGACTTTCCTACCGCAGGTCCGTAGTGGTATTTGTCGGTGCCATGCTGCGAGCTGACATGACTTTGTAGCTAAGCGGAAGCGGTATCATCAGTTTCTACTACACCGTCATCCTGGAGCAGAACGGTATCACTGGCGAGGCGCAGCAAACGGGTATCGGTGCAGGTCTCAACTTGTGCGATTCTTTCAAAAGTGTACGAGAGACACACGCTCATGTGATTGTGACTACACATTTCCAGGTTCGCCTTCTTTGCAGAAATTGCCGGCACTTTTGCTCTCAAATACTGGCGTCGCAGACCCATGGTCCTCATCGGCTGGCCCGTCCTTTTTGTCCTCATGGCTGTTATGGCTGCGACTAACGGCGTCTTCGGCGCTTCGGACCAGACCAACGCAGCTGCCGGTATGGCGTGCATCGTCTTCGTGTGGCTCTTCAACGGAGTGTTCAACTTTATCGCGCCGCTCTTCTACTCGTACCCGGCTGAGATCCTCAACTACAGTATTCGTAGCAAGGGCATGGCGGTGTGGAATACCGTGAACCAGGGTTGGGGAGCTGTAAGTGCCAATTTCCAAAGTCGTGTGAGTTCCGGCTGACGTGTGATGTAGTACGGCTCGTACGTCAATTCCATCGCGCTCGACAACATCGGATACAAATATTACTGCATCTTCTTGCCCATCATGGCGTTCCAATGGGTCCTTGCGTATTTCTGTGAGTCGAAATCCCGGTGACAACAAGGTCGTTTGCCTGACTTCCACTCAGTTATGGTCGAGACCAAAGGCTACACCCTGGAAGAGATCTCGCTCGCTTTCGGAGGCGACGAGACGGCTGTAGCTCAAGTGGACGCTAGGTTGCAGGAGGCCGCCGAGAAAGGTCAAGCCAGTGAGACCGCGAGCGACGAAGACGCCAAGGAGAAGGACTTGTCCACCGTAGCTGTGCTCCAGGCTTAAAATGCCCGAGAGACTTATCAAGGGATCAGAGTGTGCCTGGCTTACGACGTCTATGTATAGGACGGAGAGACGATTGTAGATGTGCGCTGTCGTTCATCTGCGTATGATCATTTACACATGTATAGAAGTGTTTGAAGGCCAGCGACTGTTTCGAAGACACGGCCTTTTCAGTCATGTCACTAAGATGATCTTCTATGAGGGAGCATGTTCTCAAGCAGACGGCAGCTTTTCGCCGATTTGCCAATTGCAGGCATGATCAGGCCGGCCATATCTGTGACAGGGGATGCTTCACATCGGCTGCTTGCTGCAGAGTTCACTAGTGACTGTTGAGATTAAGGAGGAGCGATGTACGCCTAACGCTCGAGGCAGGCGACATTTCCAGACCACATTTCTACCGGAGTCACACCGCTGGCGAGGTTTGCAGATCGGCTTGCCCCCGCTTGTAGTCACACATGACCCCCTCCAGTAACCGCCTCAAGTCTTCGTGCGAATCACGTCGCTTCGCAGGTAGATCAGACTGACATACTTGGGGACTGAGGAGGAAGGGTGTGGAGGGGGCCGTACCCGAACGCGGCGGAGCGATGCGCGCTATCCTTGCCGTTCTGGGCAAGGAAGACTGACAATCGCTACTCATTGGGGAAAGCTTTGTGGTAGAAAGCGACACTGGTAATGTGTCCTCCTTGGGCGTTTGGCGTGCATCACCATGGATTGCCTCAGGATGATCTCGTTCTCTTGTCTGCTCCTGTCCACTCTCATGGGCGTCTGACCATTGGCTACACCCTTCTCCTGTCTTCCTCGCTGCCGTTGCACCCTGGTTGTTGCATCTCTCCACACTCACTATCGCCGATCCGGATGCATCTCATGCATCCTTGAAGGCCCTGGCGAAGACATTCCTCAGACCACCTCGTTCTCGCCATCAACTCCCTGCTCGACACCGCATGTATAGAGAGCCGTTTCGCCATCACCTACGTAGACATGGAAGACGCGAACGCGGGCGGTACTCGTCCGATCGCCGTTTTTGTGCGATAAGGAGGATGAACAGTTGGACGAGGAAGTATCTGGATACAAAGCTATTCCGGCCAATAGGCTTTGACACCTTTTGGTTGTCGCGCTGGCTGAGAGTGCGGTTAACGAAGATAGACAAGCGCAGCGACTGCTGCATGCTATCCTAGAGATTGCCGTAAAGACCTTGTGACCAATTTAGCCCTTCACTTGGGGGCGTTTACGCAGTAGTACCAGTTCCTTAGCAGTACGAGCACAAATCCCCCGGAGTACATTTCCGTGGCTACGTCGGTCAAATGATATTGACCGACTCTGTTATAACCGGCATCTGCGGAACACGAGCATGGGTATCTCCGAAACTCCCGATGATCAGGCGATCGCTCACGCGGCAGGGGATTGCCGAACGCAAAGAGCTGACACATGAGTTGTCGAGAGGCTGCTGTCGTCGTCATACGATGGAGCGGTAGGCGCACTACTGAATTACAGCGGGGTCTGCCGTCAAACGTTGTTTCGGTATCTGAAGCATACCGTAAGATTGCCTTCCAAAAATAAACGGGCGGTACACCGACAGGCGGGCTTGATGAAGAGAACTGCGCTTAAGGGGGATAGCGCGCTTGGCGGCTGGCGAGATCTCGTACTCTCAGGAGCGTTTCAGGCACAGCACACCATGAAAGTCCCATTGCCATAGGCTGAGCCGCTTCTTATCTGGGCTAACTCCGATTGCAAGCTAAGCGTGCGACGGTTTTACCCAATGAAAACGCTATAGCTCTCTTGGTGGAGAGATAAGCACAAGCGATGCACTGGTATATATGCTGTGGAGCGCCCCAGATCCTCAACTTCTGCCCACTATCGCACACTCAACATGTCGTCGACTATGGAGCTAAAGGACGAGAAGACATTGACCTCTGCTGCAGTGGTTCCTGCTGAGGCCCACTACAATGCCGAGGCGAACCACGGTGTTGCAGTCGAAAGCCATCGTATGAACTTGAGCGAGGCCGACGATGCCGCCGCCTTCGTCGCCGGTTTCAAGGGTGAAATCGACCCCGCCGAAGCGGCTAGAGTCAGGCGTAAGATCGACTGGAACTTGTTGCCGTTGATGTGAGTACCGTCTGCCATTCGGTCACTGACCCAACAGGATGATCCTCTATTTCGTGCAATTCTCCGACAAGACGACGCTCGGAAGCAGTTCCATCCTCGGTATCAAGACCTCGACCAATCTCTCTACCTCGGAATACAAGTGCGTGCTTTTGGCTCGTGTCCCTCGTTTTAGCTGATTGCTGACTGTCTCTCTTAGCTGGCTCGGTACTATCTTCTATATCTCTTACCTCGTCTTCGAATGGCCCCAATCCCTCGGTCTTCAACGTTTCCCCGCGGGTAAATGGATGGCTGGCAACATCCTCATTTGGGGCGTTGCAGTAACCTGCCAGGCCGCTTGCAAGTCTTTCGCTGGTCTCTTCGTGTGTCGATTGATCATGGGTATCTGTGAGGGCACAATCACAGCGGGTTTCCTCATCATCACCAGCATGTTCTACACCCACATCGAAGCGACGCGTCGGGTCGGCTTCGTACGTTATCTCATTTCGGGGCTGGAGTGTGGCACTAATCTGATGTTTTACAGTGGTTCCTAATGAACGGTACCGCGCAAATCATCTCCGGACTGATCGCATACGGCGTGTACCACCTCGATGCCGAGAAGATCGCCCCATGGCGCGTCTTCATGATCATCTTCGGTCTCATCACCCTCATCGTTGGCGTGTGCTTCTGGATCTTCATCCCCGACAACCCCATGAAGGCCAAATTCCTCACCCACGAGGAGAAGATCATCGCCATCGAGAGGTTGAGAGGCCACAACTCCGGTATCGAGAACAAGACTTGGAAGAAGGAGCAGTTCATGGAAGCGCTCACTGACTGGAAGCCATGGGCCGTGAGTGTTCTGCCGTTGAGTAGCTCGCAGAGAGTAAGCTGATGGTCTCTTGCAGTTTGCGCTCTTCGCGGCATTGGACAATGTGCCAAACTCGCTCACCAACCAGTCATCTCTGATTATCAGTACGTCGTTTTCAGCTAGATGCATCAATCTTGCTGATTTGAGCAGAGTCCTTCGGATTCACGACCGGCCAGACCACCTTGCTCGGCTGTGTATCAGGTGTCATTGAGATCCTCACTAGTCAGTCTTTCAATTCGAGATCGAAAATCCGGCTGACTTTTTCGCAGTTTACTCCTCGACATTAATCATCAAGAAGGTGCCCAACTGCCGTGGTATCGTGGGCGCCATCTACTTCATCCCCAAGTACGTTGCTTTAGTTTCGCTTAGCTTCTCAGCTGACCTTTTGCAGCATTATCGGCGCGATCTTGATCATTGCCCTGCCATGGTCCAACAAGGGCGGTCTGTTATGTGGAATCTACATGACCGGTCTCGGTACTTCTGGATTCGTCCTCGCCCTGTCATGGTGTGCTGCGACTAACACCGGCCATACCAAGAAGACTACCACCAACGCAATGTTGCTGATTGGCTACTGTGAGTCACTATCTCGCTCTGCGGTGATGTTGTACTGACTAGCAAATAGGCCTCGGTAACCTGGTCGCCCCGCAAATGTGGCTTGCCAAATATTCTCCCCGATACTACGTTCCATGGGCTGTCATCCTCGTTTGCTACACCCTTTGTCCTCTGATCATGGTGAGTGATCCATTTCATGCTAGACTTGTTTTACGTGGATATCGGCTGACCCGAGTAGCTTGCAATCGCGTGGGGTCTGTGGCGCGAGAACAAACGTCGCGACAGGTTGATGGCGACTGGTGAGATGGTGACTGAAAAGTTCTTCGACGAACAAGGCGAGGAGATCGACCCTACTTTCTTGGATATCACCGACGTGAGCCTCTTCTCGCGGTCCTACCCGAAGCGATCGCTAATGTACCTCTCGCAGCGGGTCAACATGAGCTACCGTTACCCACTTTAAGAGGGTCCCAAGACTGTCTCTCAACAAAATGGTTGTAATCAACCAACGTATCAGTTTCGTATGAGTATTGTATCGGCGAGTGACGTCAAATGAACGTTGACGGTATAGATTAGAGATGAACCAGCGTATGCATTGTTTAGGGATAGTATGATGGGACAGACCAGTACGGCTAAGGGGACGAAAGGAACGCACGGCGAAGTCAGTCAAGAAGACGTGGAAGACGTGGCAATGGCCGCGATGAACAGATTGATTCTGAATTATGGAACGTCAGTCTTGAAGCGATATCATTTCAGTCCCAGACAAGCCTCGTCTTCGAGGCTAATCTCACTCAAGATTCTCGTTGAAAGTGTGACAGAGAACTTTCATCGCTCCTATACATCATTATGCCATGCTGCGTTATTCCTCGTCACCTAGGCATCAGAGCGAGATAAAAGGCCATAGCCCAGTAGCCAACAGAACCACGCCCAGAAAGGTGTACAGCTTCTGACGGAAGGAGATGTCCAGAGGTTGCTGTGCCGCATTCGAAATTACAGGGGTCGCGGCTTGAGAAGTTGAGCTGCTGGTTGTGGTTGTCTGAGTGGCACTTTGCGAAGACGTCGCGTGAACCTTGGATCTTGCTGTGTCAGTCTCTTGCCTCCTTGCGCACTGGTGATCACCGGACTCGGTACATAGCTGCTCAGCTGACTAGAACGACCCCTTTCCGAAGCTAGGTTCTCGATCCAACGGAAAGAAGTCGGGACAGCTTAACTCTGGTACTGTAACTCCGAAGAGAGTTCGATCGCACACACAGCCTGTCTAATCTCATAGCTTTGCCACACCTCTTATCGTTCACATAGAGCTCCACCCCTCACAGCATTCCAGAATCACCATCTGACCTGTCCAATCTCGTACAAACGACTCCCATCTGGAATAGGACAAGCCTGAGTCTTGGCGCACTGGTATTATAAACAGGGTTCAAGAGCGGTACGCAGGTGTACGTACGCCGGATTTGTATACGCATCTGTAGTACGGGGGACACAGAGGGCCTCTGCGGAGCGACGGTGAACAGTGAAGACTGATTGTGTTATTGACTGGATGCAGTCCTTGACAGTCGTGCACACAGTGATGGTATGAGAAGACGATCAGCTTACGCCGGATCCCACTCGCGTTTTCGAATCGACTTGGCTGAAGAAGAATCGTTCGACTGTTTTTGCACTCGCTTTCGCTTGCTGGGAATTCGGCATCACTTATTTTCAACGTTGTCGTGTGGGTCTGACGAGCCTGCGACCTCGAAACGAGAACGAGACTGTTAACAAGTAAACGCCGTGGCAACAACGAAGACAAGTCTCTCCATTCGCCACCACCCGATTCAAAGTATTGAAGGCTCACTTGCAATCTGACGTGCAGAAGAATCGGGAAGCCTTTGCATCTCTCTCATCGCTCAAGTAGGGACACATGTAGCAGATCGCTGTTGATCTTGTCCTGCCGAGCGGTCGAAAGATATGGCCAAGCCCATCTGAATATCCAAGCCATCGCGCCCACCCATATCTTCCCACTTGTTCCAGTCTCGACCGCAGACACTATCTGCTTCGCCGCGTCTTCAGCTGACATCGCATCTTTGTATCGTTTCTCGATATCGCTACGGTACCTCGGCGCTATGGTCGTATACCACTTGGCGAAGAATGGTGATCGTTCGGATTCGGGTAAGTCGATATTGTAAGGGTTCTCAGCCCGAAGCATCGCGGTCATGACCATTGCTATGTACGTTTCAGCTTGCGTCGCGAGTGGTGAGCTCACCCAGCTCGACCGTGATCACTCTCATGCCCAGTGGTGCTGTCTCGCGCCTCAGCACGTCGCTCAGAATTTGCAGTGCGGCCTGGAAACGATTAGTGCCTGGCAAGGGTAATGGCCTACCTTACTACTCGCATACACGCCGTGGAAGGGCAAGCCATACACGCCAACGCTCCCGATGTTCACCACACATCCCCGCGACGTGATCAATGCGGTTGACAACGCCTGTGTGACGATAAGAGGTCCAACGACATTGACGTGGTACATGTCGATGAGGCGTTCAGGATCAGTATCGAGAAGTGGACCGAGCCCTTCCACTGCTGCCTGGATCAATCAGCATCGTTCTGGATTGATCGACTTACGTTGTTGATGAGTAGATCCAAGCGGTCTCCAACATGCACTGCGACAGCACGTATTTGTTCCGAGTCGGTGACATCGAGCGGTAGGGTCTGGGTATGATCAGCTGTGAACGTAGAACAGAAGTAGAGACCCACTACGCAGCCTGCTTCCTTCAGTTCGACCATATCCTCTACGTTGATGGCTGTCGCGATCACTTTCCACTTCCTTCCGAGTAAGTCGACTGCCATTGCTGCGCCCAGCGAGGACATATCGGAGCAGCCTGTGATCAGAGCGACTTTGACGGTCGACATGGTGAATGATTAGCGGGTGGAGCGAGAAAGGACATGCTAGAGCATGCATCGCTGTCTTGTGGAGGTCTTATATATATCTGTGAATTACATGGTCCAGCCGCGTCACTATGAGGACTGGCCGACGGTCATCGCAAGTCGATCCAGATGTTGACGGTCAAAGGAGACCGGGCGGTAGTGGAGGGGTTGATAACCGATGTAATCGAGTGCGCGTGGAATTTGTCTCTAAGTCAGACCTGCGGTGTGTACCAACAAATGTCAGTCATGACGATGATGCTGTCAACTACTTGGAAAGACATGTCACGCAAGGGCTCTCAATGCTCAATCTCTGCAGGAAGAGTATGCTCGTGTTGAGCACATAAGACGCAGCAGGCTGAGTGACACGTTCACGTGTTCATGCATTGTCTCTAGTCGATCTATCATCTAAAACATTATTACGCTATCTTTGGGGAGTATAGTCGGCCTGTATCTGCAACAAACGATCCGATGAGATTTTGCCCCGCAACCTTTATTCCGATTGTTGGCTGACGACCTTCTCGTCGCTTGTCGAGGGAGGAGCACTCTCCACGGTTTGACCCTTGCTCTTCGACTTCTTCGGCTGAAACAAGCAAAACGTCAGCACCACATGGTGCAATGATGATTGTTAGTAGACTCACCACTCGCGCAAGCCAGTACAGTCCGATCGCCGCGAAGACGTTGACCACGACGTACACCCACATCAACCCAAAGTTCCTCCAGCTGTCCCATCAAGTCAGCTTTGTGCTGATCAGATACGGTATGACTCACGTTTGGGAATTGTAGATACCGAATTCGGCGAGGAACGTATTGGTTTCACTGATGGAGCAGAATGAACAGCTATCCGTCGCTGAAGAGTCGGTCAAGTATCCTCCATATGCCGCTATCCATGTCGCCATGTACTCCCCGCACGTCTCTCCACTGGCAGGAGTGAAAGTGACCAACTCGTTTGATGCGCAGACTAGCTCGGTATCGGCGAGACCGGCAGCCAGAAGACCGCCGGTAAGGTATGTGAATGGGGAAACGCGATTCATGAATTTCCAGAAACCAGGAAGGGATGAGTATGGCACCAACACTCTGCGATGATAAAGTCAGCAACGACGACTATACAAAGACACGATGAAACCCACCCGCAGAAGACCAGGGTCAGAGAGAAGAGCAAGTTGCCAACGTTACCGGCTGTTTCGGCGTCCTCCATGCCCGCGACAACGGCAACGGCGAATGTCGAAGAGAAGAGCAAGAACATCTCAACGAACAAGAAGATTTGGGAACCTCGAATGTGGACGGCGTGGGTGAGGAGAGCGTTCCGGTACATTCCGATAGGGTAGTACCAGCAACAGAAGAGTACAGCGCCGAGACCGACTGTAGGATGATGAGCACAAATACCGCTTTGACGCGCGCAGGACTTACTACTCCATGGGATCTCCACAATGATGTTGGACAGAATGAACACCTTCCACGAGTAGGTCTTTGATGGGCGTTCGCGCACCTCGTACAAACTTCGCTGAGTTACGAAATTCGGCATCACTTGTTGGATAAGCTGACCGAAGACGGTGTAGAGCTAAGTGGATGTTAGTGTGCTCCCCGCCAGCTTGCACATGTCACTGACCATGAAAACCGCAAACAGCTGGTTTTGTAGGCCCTGCTGACTGGTTCCAGCGTTGTAGAATGTAAAGCCGATGAAAAGGCCCTACAGAGAAGTCGTTATTACCATGCCCAATCAAGCGATTAAGAGACCGCACTCACACACGCGATGAGCAGACCCGCTTTAGCCCAGATGTACGATGGAGTTCTCCAAGTCTGCTGAAATGCCCTTGTTACGACAATAGACATTTGCGTGGCGAACTGCGCGGCGAACTCGGCATACGCAGACTTATCCCCATGGTCGTCCGAAGAGGTAGTTGGCTGGCGCCCTTTAAGCCGGTCGAGCTCTTGAAGCACTTCCATGCGCTCAGGACTGTTGAGCCAAGCCTGATGCCAGTCGACATTGGTTTGACTTCCTGGTGCTGCACCTATAGCCGCCAGCATCCATTCCGCGGGGTTCTCATCAGGCTTTGGTTGATGCGCCCCGTTGCGGACAAAGTAATCGATGAGGATATTAGACTTGGATCCGACCTCTCCGTAATACACCGTCTTTCCTCCTCTAGCAAGGAATAGTAGCCTGTCGAACTGCTCAAACAGCATAGCAGAAGGTTGATGAATGGTGCAGAGGATAGCTTGACCATGCTCGGTGAGCTTTCGAAGGAGTTGAAGGATGTTCCAGGAGGTTTGGGAGTCTAGACCAGATGTCGGCTCGTCCAAGAACAACAGCAGCGCAGGCTTTGCAACGAGTTCGACAGCAATGGTCAAGCGTTTGCGCTGCTCGACGTTGAGGCCTAGCAGAGCGTGAGCATAGAGCACAGTCTTCAACCGGACACATACCTTCTCCCGGCACTCCGACGATGGCATCGGCGTACGCGTCCATTTCCATCAACTTGAGCACTTCCTCAACGTAATCGAGCTTCTCCTGCCTAGGTACATGTCGGGGCTGACGAAGGATCGCACTGAACCGTAAAGCCTCACGCACGCTTGAAGTTGCGAGGTGCAAGTCCTGCTGTTGGACATAACCAGTTTTGCGCTGGAAACTAACGTCGCGTTGCTTGCCGTCGACGAGCATTTCGCCATTCACAACACCCATCGTGACTCGAGTAGCCAACACGTCAAGAAGAGTCGTTTTGCCCGCACCAGATACGCCCTAACAGAGTCAGCTTGATGATGTGGATATGCGCTCACCATTAGCGCGGTCAACGTTCCTGGCTTGACCCATCCGTCGACGTGATCCAAGATTCGCCTCGGCTCTCCTTTGATCTTGATATCATAGGTAACATCGCGCCAAGAGAAGATGGCCGTTTGCCGCTGAATTTTTGCAATGCCATCCCCATCGCGGTCCTCTGACGCAAGGCTCACTTTCGCATTCGGCTTTGCACCGTTCTGCTCCAGGTCATCCGACGCCGCCTGATGGAAGTCACGAGGAATATGGCCTCGAGGGAAAACAAGGATTTCACCTTTGGATTTCTTCGCGCTGATATATTCGGAAGCAGTGAGGTATACCGCCATGAGCCCTATCATGAAAGAGATGATGATTCCGACATTTCTCCATTTGTGTGCGTGATAATACTGGTATGCCGAGTTGATATAGACATCGCCGTCCACCGTTGCAGATCCTGCCGTAGAACCCACGGCTGAGCATACCGTCTCGGTGCCAGTTGCGTCGGTGTAGCCCGCACCGCTTGGAATGAATTGGGAGCAGCTGAACTGCCGACCATGGAACTCGTTGACCATCAACGATTCAAATCCATAAGCGATAGGGTCGATATAGTTGATCCATCGTGACCACCCATGCATATAGGTGACAGGAATGGCGAATCCAGTGTAGATGACCAAAGCCAAGATGAGGATTGCAGCTGGAGCTAAAGCTTGGGTGAGGGTGCGCGAGAGGGAAGCAATCGATCGGAAAAACATTGACATGGTCAGAGTGAGGAGGAAGCTGATAAGCATGAAGAAGAAGAATGGGCCTGCGTCATGTCAGCAAGCGGACTAATGCAATCATGCTATACTGCTCACCTGGCTCTCTTCTCAAGTTGGTCATGAAGTATATGATCAAGTTGAAGGAGATGGAGTTGAGGACTTTGTACGGAATGTCGGTAAGCATAGAAGCGACTGCCTCGGCTGAGGGGTGATAGCTACCATAGCGTAAGCAGAAGTGACCACACGGTATGTGTACACCTACAAAGCGTATCGCGCGTGCTTTTCAACAATGTCACGTTGCGCGTAAAGCGTCAGGATCTCCAAGGCCGAGCCGAAAGCATTGAGCAGAATGGCGAAGAAGAGTAGAGCGCCCCGACTATAGAACGATCCGGTATTGGGTTCTGATCGAATCAGCGTTATACAATAAGAGCATGACTCACGGAGATTGAAGTAGATGCTGGAGATGATCAAGGCCATGGCTGAATTGCCAAACAGAGCCGTCAAGGTCAACCCCGGATCCGCTCGAAGCCGCAAGAAGCCTCGACGAAGACACAGCTTGACCTGACCAGCGAACGAGAGTGTATAAGGGGATGTGGCGCGGCTTATGATTTCAGCAACAACCATGAATCGATACACTTACACGTGCTTTGACTGCTGGGCTCGTCTTGACTCCAGGAATCGATCGTATTTCTCACCATGGACGGGGTGCTCTTCGTTGAATGCATCGATTTCTTGAAGAAGCGTTTGATATTCTGGGCTTGCTTTCCAGGCGGTCGCGAATGCTTGTGGCGTAGTGGGCACCTTGTGTTCGAAACCTGGACGAGCTTTACGTTCGGCTGCACTAGTAAGACTGGTAAGGAAGTCGGGTGTTGTCTGCTGGTCAGGACACTCGAAGCCCATTCGTACGAAAAAGTCTTTTGCCAGAGTGGTCTTGCCGAAGAAGATCTGTTCGCCCTCGTACAACACGGAAACCTTGTCAAAGAGGTCGTATGCCGATTGTGGACTCTGGTAGATTGCGACGACAGAGGCAACACCTAGGTAGTCTGCGCTGAGACGAAGATTCTTGCAGAATTCGACTGCATTGGCAGAATCAAGACCACGCGTACTGTTGTCCCAGCATTGTAGAGGTGCGCCAGATAGAGCGGCTTCGGCGATAGTAACTCGTTTTCGTCTAGTCACGTCAGCTGTGTAGCCGTACATAAGCGCACGAAAGCTACTCACTCTCCACCGGAGACACCTCTGACAAAGTCATTCCCGACAATGGTATTGACCGTGTGACTGATACCGAACATGGCCATGTACACATCGCGCATGTGTGTAGCGTATTGCTTCTTGGTCAAGCCTGCAGGTGGATTGCGTGGTGCTCGCGCTTCGGCAGACAGTCTGACCGTCAGCAGAGCCGACTAATAGCAGAACTCACGCCAACGTATCTCCCACAGTGAGCTTGGGGAAATGCACGTCTACTTCGGCGGTGTAGATCGACTCCCCTCGGAATTGTCCTCGCATCTCCTTTTCAGTCAGACCTAAAACGTGTAAGAAAAATTGCGGGTTCGAGCGAATACTACACACCTCGATAATTGAGCTCAGCTTCCTCGTCAAGGAAGATTCCGTTCATCTCTCCAGCAACCGTCTTTAGCATCGTCGTACAACCACTACTTCCAGGTTAGATCGCTGCACAGCGTCATATGTGTGAATAACGTACCTTCCAGGCGGACCAAGGACAATCAACATCTCTCCCGCTTCTATGACGCCATCCATGCTGTTCAAGATTTGAACTTTGGTCTTTTGTCCGGTGATAAGCCCCTTCACCAAGCTCGCCGCGTATAGCGGGATGTTGCCCACAGTCTTTTGGTAGTCTACCACGGTCAGCGATACGTACATCAGGACCACTCACCAGCAGCGGTACCGAAACCGTGGACATTCATGTTCCTGAACGACAAGCCTGCAACGCGAGGAAGACTTCCTGCTTGACTGATTGCTTTGGTCCACTTCCTCGCATCAAAGTCGGGCGAATAAGGATCGAGTGAGCTATCCCGTTTCTCCGAGAACAATTCGCCGTCTTCTGCATGCGCATGCCTCGTTGACATGCGTGATAGTTGCCGTGCGAGGTGGCGCGTTTCATCCTGTCTTTCAGCATGTGAGGGAATGCGATCTGGCTCATCGTCTAAATGTAGATTGGCATTCTGATGATGAGCGCCTGAGCCGTCAACCTGCGCTTGGTGATCATAGCTCTGAGTGAAGTTGCCGAGCAACGACATGGTGGCGGGTGTTGTAGCTGGAGAGGGTACGTAGATGCATGATGATCGACAGCGGTACTCTCCTATATATGTATGTTTACTGGCAAGGATTATCGTACCAGAACCAGACCTCAAAACGGCCGCCGGAGCCGCACGAACGAAATCTGAAACTGGATGACCGTCGGCATTCGGAAGCAAATTTGGTTCTAGTGCCTTGCAACGGCGCCCGATATCAGCTGCGGCATGCGCAAACCTACTTCAACCGTACAATTTAAGGAGGTCACCTGGAATAAGCTGCTCGAACTACCTGGTAGAAATCGAGCATAAAAGCATTAAATACAGAGTCGAACGATGCATCGCAATAAAAGCAATAACCTGCAAGCGACCATCTATGCCCGGCGGTCTTTACAACGGGTCCAGCGGGCGGCCACCGGCTGGTTCAATAACGATTCTCACGTGTTTGTCGGCGGCCATTCATTCCTGGTCGAAGCTATGGCCTCTATGTATTCTTCTCATCCTATAAAGCCAAGCAGACACGCATCCAGAGGGGCAAACGGTGTTTGCAGAGTTGTTGCTGACATTTGTATTTGACTTTTGTTACACTCAGTATATTTCAGCCGGTCTCTTGCTCTGGCACTCAGTCATACTCATTTTCGCTCGAAGCCAACAAGTCATTCTCAAGCGGTGTTTCTGCGCAGCGTGGTTACTGGACTGTAAGTGATAACGCGCTTCTATGGTTTCTGTGTGAGCATGCAGGACAATGCCACATCACGCTGCTCGATCACTGGCTATAACCGGGACAAGCATATCATTTGATTCCGCTTTTGGCTTTGTTGTAACCGGAATAGCCGGGTAATAGTGACATATTGAGAAATGAGTCGAAACTCATTTCGCGCTCTTTCACTCTCTCGTTGCATTGCATCCTTTTCTTGACTTGCACAACACCATCTCTGGCATACCACTCCGTCTATCAAAAATCCTTGCGACGAAGACGGCGGCCGATTACTCACGCACATCCAGCTTGCTTTGAGACGGCAAACGATATATCAGCTGTAGGGCTAGCACAGGTCCTACCCCCGACGCGACTCTTCCACGACCATGTCGCGGTTCAAAATATCCGCTGCGTTATGGGACAAGATACATCATTTCGCCTCCTTCCCTCAGACCGGTGGTGAGTCGCGAGCTATCAAGCGATGGACTGGAGCAAAAAGACTGACTCCCGCTTGCTCGCTCGCCTGCAGTATCACTCCAACAGATGGTCCTGTTCGGGTCCAACCCATCCCAAGGAACACTTCTCAAAGCATCGCAATTCCTATCCGAAGAATTGCCTATCCGTCTCTCACATCGTGTCGTCGAACTGGAGTCCCTGCCTGATGGTCTGAGCAAGATGCCATCAATAAATAAGGTCAAAGAATGGTATGCGCAAAGCTTCGAGGTAAGTATGCGTTACATCCCATATCCGAATAAACCCGACGATTCTGTCCGAGCTGTATCGTGTGCTGACTCGCGACTGTCATAGGAACTGGTCACGTTTCCCAAACCAAAATTAAAGCCGGATCTCGAAGAAGTCCTCCGCGCCCCTCCCACACAGTCAGTCGTCAGACAATCCAGCTTGGTTCCGTAAACAAAGCAGCATAGTCAAGCTGACATTTAACTGATCACGTCATAGGACAATACCATTCCCTTCTGCCACGCTCAACCCTTCCCTCGACCCGCTCATGCACGATGGACCAGGCTCTGGACTGCTGGAGCGGAATCCAGTGGTGAACGGGAATGGGTCGGTAGGATTAGCTACGGGTTCTGCTCCTATACCGGGAACAAGAATGAGAATACCTATCGAGCGGAGGTGTGTCTTCGGTCATGATTATACCTTGATCGCATTGAGCTGACGTCGATCTGATGCCAATGGTAGATATTTCTCCCCACCACCGTCGACTGTCGTTTACCCCCCAGAAGTGCACGACTACAACGAGGCGTTTACAGGCTTGTTACAAAATATCAAAAAGCGACATGACCCCACTGTCACTACTGTAGCGCAAGGTGTATTGGAGTGGAAGCGGAAACAGAAAGCGGGGAGAATCGACCAAAGTATACAAGAATGGCTGGATAGGTTCTACATGAGTCGGATAGGAATTCGGTTCTTGATCGGGCAGCGTGAGTGTCTCAGCTTGTTTTAATCTTGCCTCAGCTAGTATAATACTGATAATTGGTCAGACGTCGCGCTCAACACGCTTCAACCACATCCCGACTACGTGGGAATCATCTGCACAAGAGCTGTGAGTACGATTTAAAGTGAAAAGGAGCTTGTTCACTCATTCTTTTCGCTAGAACGTGCACGACATATGTCACGAGGCTATCGGTATGTCCACCGCTCTTGCTCATATGGCTTTGACTAACAGCTATCGTAGAAAACGCACGATACGTATGCGAAGAGCATTACGCGCTATTCAAGGGCCCGCCAATCCAGCTACTATGTCCTAAAGACCTGACATTCGCCTACGTCCCAGGCCACTTATCGCACATCTTATTTGAGCTTTTGAAGAATTCTTTACGCGCCGTGGTAGAGAGATTTGGAGTCGACAACGAAGACGCTTTCCCGCCTATCAAGGTTGTGGTCGTAGAAGGGAGCGAGGATATCACTATCAAGATTTCCGATGAAGGGGGTGGGATCCCGCGCAGTGCAATCCCGATGATCTGGACGTGAGTCACCGTCTACTCTGTAACGAGAAATTCATCTTGAATCTTTGTCTGACATCGCGTTACAGATATTTGTACACTACTATGAGCGACGAAGGTTTAGAAGCCAATATCGAGAGTTCAGACTTCAAAGCTCCCATGGCCGGATTCGGGTGCGTCCCACTTCTTCTCTCATCTGGTGCTAGCCGATACTGCAGATACTGACCTGTTCTTCGTCAATTCAGCTACGGTCTACCCCTCTCAAGACTGGTAAGTTCAAGTGGTCCAACCGCCCTAGAGCAGGATGCTGACTCCTATCTAGTATGCTAGGTTCTTCGGTGGTGATTTAAGGTTGATCTCGATGGACGGGTATGGGACAGACGTGTATATCTCCCTCAACAAGCTGTCATCAAGGTGCGTTCGACCGTTCATCTCATTATGACTCTCACGCTGATGTTGTCGTGCATCTAGTCGGGAACCTCTACAATAGGTTTCGTTGTAGCTCGCCAACGTTTTTCGCGCATTGCACAATCAACAAGCATCAAAAAGTCATCATGTCAATATATCAATTTGTAACGTATGACACAAAGTGTATTCATACATATCATCATCGATGTAACTCGTTGTTCATGTTTTTGGCGTTGCAACTTGCCGATGTAAAATTATGGGTTTTGAACTAGCCTTTGTTGAAGTCATGTCACGTCATGTCATGGTAGTCAGAGGACCAACTACTATTGAACCTATTCTACAATGCGCTGTGCCTTCCTCACACACTTGAGTAAAGTCGCAATCCTCCCCATCGAGACACTACTTCTTCTTACTGGCCTTCTCCTCCTCCTCCTTTTCCTTCTTGGCTTTAGCGACGTCGGCCGCCTTGACGCCCGCAGCCTCAGCGGCAGCTTCGTCCGCTTTCTCCTGCGGTGATTTGGCATCTTCCAATTCCTGTTGCGCGTTCTCGATACGGTTCTCGACTATCGCACAAGTCATTCAATCAGTTTCGTCTCTACCATTCAGTCGCCCCGCGCTATGAAGACAGGGTAATGGGGACATGAACTCACTCAGATCGTGGAGCGCAAGCACCGTTCGGATCAACGCGCTGATGTACACCACCAAGCTCTGCTCGTTCACCCCGACCCTAAACGCCTTGCCGAGATCGACATCCCCTTCTATCCTCGGTAACAGCCCGATGATCTCCTGCAAGTGGTAGATGACTTGGTGATTTATCGGTAATTTCCCCTTCTTCACTGATCCCAAGTACTCTCCAATTTCCAATAAGCGAGCGTGCAGCCCTCTCAAAGCTTGTAATTGCGATGCGACGCGAGTGCCGAGTGATTGGGTGGTAAGGAGTGAGGAGGATGGGGCGGACGAGGAGGAGGATATGTCGCGTAAGAGGTGCTCGACACCGATCTCTTCCGCTTCTTCAGCTTCGATCGTTGTTGGGACGTGGGTGAAGGTGCGTTGGGTTGCAGTGCCGTCCTGAGTATGAGCAGGCATCAGCTTTTGTCGTCGAATTCTCGATTAAGCGGTCACTTACATCTTTGATCTCCTCCACGGCGAAATACGCATCTGTGGGTATACCGGTATCTCCTCTCCCACCCGTTGCTCGCGTGTCGACAATGACCATGATGGGTCTAGCGCAGAATCGCTTGAAGAGCTGTGATATCTCCAGATCGGAGGAGCGCAGGCGAGGGCCAGTGTGATAGAATCCGATTGGGCGTTCTTTCGCTATATGGCGCACGCGTCAGTATACATCCAGTACTCATACAGGCAATGACACAACGAAAGCGCAAGATGCGATCACTCACCATTGACCTTGCGGAACATCCTCCACATCTCCTCTACGTAGTCGAGATCGAGGAAGAACGTCTTTGGATCCCGCTCATCCTCCTCGAACGGTATAGCGAAGCTATCGAAAAAGGACAGAGTCAGCCTTGATCGCAAACCCTAGTAGAGTCGGAATAGTCGTATATGATTTGGGAACTCGGGACTCGAAGGTAAACGCAAGCCTTCGTTCTCCATTAGGAGCAGGCATCTCCGAGGCGAAAGGCACAAGCAGTGCGGCAGAAGAAGAGCAAACGAGAAGAGAAAATGAAGAATTGCCAAATTGATTGAGGAGGGTGGAAGAGAAGGGGCTAATCCACAGCGCAGAGTGGAAGACAATGTGATCTCACTTACCTATTCGCAACATTGATGGTCGACCCATTATCCTGCCCCAGTAAGACGCCCAATACCCTCTTACTCTTCCCCAGTGGTACACGTGCCGCGTGGTCTACTACTGATAGGAGGACGAGGGGGTGTATGACGCTACATTGTCGCATGACATGGTAAGCTGACCATTATACGTCGACCAGGAAATGGAACGTACACATTGACAGCGCTGAGCTCTGTGACCTGTGGAGTGAAAAGTCAGCTGAGCACGTCGGACCCAAGATCCTTGAAGGCAGAGCTGACCTGAGCTGTTGTGAGACCTGGCATCTTGAGTGTGGTATGAAAGCAATATGGATCAAAGAAATATGAAGCTCGATGATGTTCAAGTGAATGAAGTTACGCTCACGCGTCAACGTCAGCGTCAGTGAGCTATTGGGGTACGGAAGCAAATGTGCCACACTTGCTCTTCTGCCGTATATCCGTGAACGAGGCTGTACAACGTGGCGTGGCGAGAATTTGCCACCGTAATCTAATCAAATACAGTGTAAGACGAAGAAGCATGAAGCATGAGAGCCAGTTCAAGCACTCGCTTGTCGACGGACAGTTGGTGGTGATAGGCGATCCTGAAGGACACCCGCAGGAGTCATGTAAGGTAGCTGTAGCTGTCCGTGGTACATAAGCAATGTTGCGAGTTGTGACTGATTACATGACATCACATCAAGAAACGTTCCTGTGTGTGCATGTGTATCTAAGACACCCTGCCACCCCACTCGACCAGCCTTCGGCCTAGAGTATCCAGCCCTTCCTCGAGAAACTTCAAGTTGCCTTCGATCGTACTTGTCCTTCTGGTCTCAAGTACGAGTTCTTTGCTACCCCTTCCCGCCTTGCCCGAAGCTGAGATCAGAGGTTGAGAGTGGAGATATAGCTGGACCCATGATGGCGTTAAGGTAACGCTCAGATTGGGTTGCGGGAGAGGCAGGCTGCGTGTGATATTTCTTGTTGATGATGAAGGTGTGGATGATGATGATAATGTTGATGATGATGATGATGAAGGTATTATGTGTTTGAGCGAGAGGGTTGATAAGAGGTCCTCAATACGTGCTGCGGGCTGCAATGATTTTGTTAGTGATGCAGCTCAGATTTCCTTTCTGCTTCATGATCTCGACAAGGTCACGACCGTGAAGAGACGATCTACAACGTGCGGCTGATGGTGCAGCGTCCAAAAGGTTCAAAACAGCAGTGCGATCGACAGTCCACGGGCCGTAATCTGGAAGGAGCGGCCCGCGAACCAGATGGAAGTGCCGCATCTGAGGCTGATGCGGCCGCGCACGAACTTGATGCTTGTGCTATTCCGGACGGCGCCTCCGCAGGTGCACCAGTAGCAAGCGCACTAAGGCAGAGGCTTGTGGGTGTTGGCCCAACCGCCCATGCGTTGGTAGCTTTATGCGTTCCAACCTCTGTCACAGAAATCCCCCGGGTACGCATGTCCCAATATCGCCCCCGACAACCTGCCCGACCCTGACCCATGTCATGATATTCCCCCGGTCATTGAGACCCTGTTCCTCACTCACGATTCCCAGCTCACGACGAAACGGCCAAGGTACACTTTACAGAAGAGATTCTTCACATCTCGACTCACCTGCAGACGATTGAAAATATCCCCCTCAGCCTCGCTCTCCTCGCTTAGCTCGCTCTCTACCCTCCTCAATTCCGCTCCGACCCTTACAGCGATGAACCTATCAAAGACAGCCGTCTCTCTCCCCCTTGACGCGTATACCGATGCTGATGCGCTTGAAGCACTATTACCGTGATGTTCCGGGTCATCGCCATAACCTGGAGGACTCTCGGTGAGATGTGCCGGTTCGTATGGGAATGGATCTGAGGAGTAGCCCGGTTTTACCATTTCCAAGAACGGAGCGAGGTACATCGCTCTCAGAATCGATGTTGCCACTGCCACCAAGAACCCAAGTCAGCGTGATACTTGAGTGCAGCGCTATAACAAGTCACAGAGCAGACGAGACACTCACCAAGCCAGAAGATCCTATTGACGCCTCTCAAGCCCCTGAACAACGCCCATATCCGCCGTACGCGCTCTTCCTCTGGGTCAGACCAGAACCTGCTCGGCGTAGCATGCTGATCCAGCGTCAAACTCAGAATCCTATGCGTTAGATGTAGTGGTAGTCCCGCGAACCCCTTTTGTCGGGTATGCGCACGCGTACTCGTAGTGTCCGACGACCGCTGCTCTTGCTGATGCTGAACAGGGGTGTATGGCGGTGGAGCTGCTATCTGCATGCTTTGTGTATGGTAATCTTATGCATACATAGCTTGTAAATGGGAGATGCGCGATGGACGATGGACCGGTTATATGATTGTGACTGCCATGGTGATGACGCGATGACGTCAAAAACCGCACCAAAATCCATTCAGTGAAATAGCATGGAGCATATAGGTCACCCTTCTCCCTTGTACCACTTTATCTTCTACTTTCGATTCCACACTTCGTTCACATATCCATCTAGTCATCACACACACAGCAAAAACCATGTATCGCCTCACTGCCCTACCTCGCGTCGCTGCTCGCGCAACGACCACCACCTCTAGCGCCGCGCTGCGACCCTTCACTGCTGTATCTGTGCGATTCGGGCCCAACGACCAGAAACCCGCTACGTCCCAAGGCCACGCGACTGACAAAGCGCACCAGACACTCCACAAGGACGGCGACGTCCAATCAGCCTCTGTCAGAGCAGGGCAAGACGCAAAGGCCAAGTCTGGCGGATCGGGTGCCGACGAGCCGTACGATGCGGCGAGTCAGGGATCTTCAGGCGGATCGAGCAAAACTTCCACTGCGGCAAAAGAAGCCACGGACGCGGACTCGGGCCACGTAGGTGCCTTCCAAGACCAGGTTGGGGGTCAGGACGATGCGTCTCCTGGTGTGGAGACTGGAGCGAAAGAAGAGGTTCCTGGTGCGGGAATGCCGAGTACGATCAAGGAGACCGTCAAGAATACTGTTGGCGCGGGGTTCGATAGCTTGAAGCAGATGCGTTCGGTGAGTGCCTTCATCCACCTCCTGTGTTACTCAGCTGAACAATGATTCGTCGACTTATAGGACAAGAAGAACTTCTCCACTTCTGCTCGCGCCTTCTTCCCCCAAAGCGACTCGGGTGCCCCGTCGCGCGACATTCCTGGCTCGTCTCAACCAAAGGAACAATCTTTGGAAGGCGAGCAGAACCAGCACCTGAAGCACAAGACTGCCGGATCACCAGATAGCGGCAAGGGTAATGCGGCGGACGAGCCTCATCTCCCTTCGCACAGCAAGGGTACTTCCAGCTCGCAGCAAGGACAGAAGAAGGGTTTCCACACTTCCGCTACGAGCAGAGCCACATCCAGCCCCAATGGCTACGCAAAAGCGCACACTCCCGAGGGCACCGAGGCTGGACACGTGAGCGTTCCTCCTAAATTTGTTCGTTGGACAACTCATTGACGTGTCATATGCCACAGAACGTCCCTGCCGAAGGCGCACCTAAAATCGATACCCCTTACGCCGCAGACGCCATCCCACCCGCTCAATCTGGTGAGACTCCTTCCTCCCAAGTGGAGTACTCGTCTACCGCCGTCGACCCGCCTAACGAGGCTCTGAGGCAGGCTGCTAAGTCTGGTACGTTGGGAGAGCGCAACCCTCAGCCGCAATCAGAGTTTGGGTGAGTTTACTGTTGTAACAAAGTACATGATGGAGCAGTAGCTGATCGCGAATGCGCGCGTGTTGATAGGAAGATCGGACTTGACGATGCTTGGAAGGAGCGCAAGTGATTCGCTGTTTCATGAGTAATCCATGAGTAGAGAGCGTGTCAGGCATCAAAGAGTGATTCTATTGCAGTATAGCAGAACAAAGAAGATCATGTAGCAGTAATGTGCATACGACGATGAAGACAAACCATGCAATGTATCTCACAATATGCTATATGGTCGTCTGAATCTGCATGTGCGATCACGATGGTTGTCGATCTGCTTCTTCATCCTCCTCTTCCAGCTTCGCTACCCACTGATCAATCGCAGGACCATCTAGCCCATCTAAGCTGCGTCCGGGCTGGTTGACACTGGACACCAGCACTGGCATAGACGTTTGGAGTGATTCGCGCATCTTGACGCTGAACTCGGTCATCTGTGATGGGTAGGGTATCAGCATTGATTCGTTGTGTAAGGACACAGGACCGTAGTCTCGCAGATCAGGATGGGGAATATGCTGATCAGGTAAGGAAAATAGATAGGTAGAGCAGCCAGCCACATAGGCGTAAGCGTGAAAGTAATAGCACTCACATCATTCACTCCTAGGAGTTTAGCAACTATCCACGCGCCCAATCCCGCACTACCCAGAACGATCCCCGACGCTATGCCCAGAGCCTGGAATCCCAGAAATGGAGAGATCGGTTCCGTCTTCGACCTAGTATTCTCCTCTTCTGCCAGAGTCACGCCGTACAAACTTCGTTCTTCGCGGTCGTTGAATCGTTTATCCCTTAGCGCGGCTGAGTCGGAGGGTGTGTCGTGGTGTGCTAGGAGTGCAGAGGCGGAAGAAGAAGAAGGAGAGGATGAGGAAGAGGCTGCTGATGATCTTGGTAGGTAGGATGAAAGTGATATTGTCGATGGGACGGACCGAGATGATGA
The DNA here is from genome assembly GCA_026538355.1 of Cryptococcus sp. GC_Crypt_5. NCBI lineage: Eukaryota > Fungi > Basidiomycota > Tremellomycetes > Tremellales > Cryptococcaceae > Cryptococcus > Cryptococcus sp. GC_Crypt_5. Next base: position 26,635 of record JALPBZ010000052.1, read on the forward strand.
TGCTGCTGATGTTGATAATTCGGCAGCCTGCGTTGGAGTGGTAGAAGTCGCAGAGGGTAATTGCCGAGCTGTCAATCGGGGCATATATCTATTATTGACGAATTGGGTGGGATTGGATTGTTTAGCAGCCTGTCGCACGAAGGGTAGGACGAGGAGGGTCAGACCACTAGTCACTGCGAACTGAAGACAGATGACACATGAGTCAGCGGGTAGGTCCACAGACGGACGAGCGGAAAGACAGCAGGACAGCAGGACAGCAGGACAGCAGGACAGCAGGACAGCAAGACAGCGAACGTACAGCGGCGCCAGCGACGTAGACGGCTACTTTTGGGATCTTCTTTCGTCTTCCCGGCGACCCATCTTCGTTCGGCTCGGTAGGGAATGAATTGGGTATCCCAAGTAACAAGGAGGCCATGGTCGTGTGCTTTGTGTCTGTACAGCTGAAGTCGAAATGAGAGTGAGCGAGATGTGGATTGATTGAAAATAAAGTCTAGTGCACAGAGAGCGATGCGGGACCCCACAGTGCAAAATGATGAGTTTTGAAATTTCTCTCTCTCGTTCAAAAGCACAAGTACAAGTATCACTCTCCTTGTTGTTTCACTCATCTCTATCTTGACACTACCTCAAATAGGGCGACATGTCCGCCGCAAAGTCTCTCAAGCGCAAGGCTTCCTCCAGTAGGGTAGATGCGAAGGTGAGCAGTACATCCTCATGGCGACGAGTAACGAGCTGACATGCTCGCCTGTTTCGTCCCGTGTCCAGAAGGGAGCGAGGAAAGTCGTAGTTACCCCTTCGACACCTACCACTGGTGTCAGCGATGATGGTTTCGAAGACCTTGAAGATGGCAGCGATGAAGGCGCAGGAGGCAATGCGGACGTATCCCACTTGATGCTGGACCCAATGATCGATCCTCAAGGGTCTTCCGATGAGGAGGATGATGAAGACGAAGATCAGGACGATGCAGAGGAGGAGGGAGAGGAGGAAGAGGAGGAAGAGGAGGAAGAGGCCCAGCCGAAAGCTGGACCTTCTCGACCAACAACCACCTCCAAGAGCCTGTACAAAGCCCCGACGCTCGAAGAGCTCGAGCAACTGCGCTCAGCGGAATCATCGGGCGGAACCTCTTTCTCACTGCAACTCGACGCTCTACTCCAATCAACCCTGCTGCCCACTACCCCTCAACCAGCTTTGAAAGAGCTCTTATCCACTATACACTCCACTGTCTTATCTCTACCTTCTCTACAAGGCCTGCCACCTAGTAAAGCCATCAAGAGGCTCACCGAAGACATCCCGTTTCCAGGCCCGAAAGAGTTCTCGCCCAAGAAGTCCGGCGGGAGTGCAGGCGAGGAAGTCAAGTGGACGCTCGGGTACGACCGCCCAGAGGGGATCTTGGTCGCTGGGAGCTGGGGCGTGGTGGGCGGGTACAAAAAGGCCAAGGGCGAGATGGGCGGAGTGGACTTAGTAGTCGTCATGCCTTCTGTGAGTCGACGCTTGCCTGTCTTTTTACAAGATGTATCTCAGCTGATGTGCTGTTTGATCCAGTCCCTATTCAGCGCAAAAGACCGCATGAACTACCGATACTTCCACAAACGAGCTCACTATCTAGCTGTGATCGCACAAGCGATGAAGAAGCTCGCAGGTGATGAAGGAAATTTGAAAGGCGTTCAATGCTCGTGGAGCACAGCCAACGGAGACTCTAGGAGACCCGTGATCACTCTCGACGCTGGTAAAGGTGAGTTAACCTCGCTATGCCTATTCTAGATGACTGACTTCGCGACCGTAGCACAAGGACTTAAACACCGTGTGCAGATCCGCATTCACGCTTCCATCCCTTCTACGATCTTCCCCCTCTCCACGCTTTACCCTTCTAAATCCCTCTTACGAACCTCTGAATCGCCAGAATCATCGCCTTCCACTCCCCTCTACTCCACCTCAATCCTCCACGACACGCTACATAAATCCCAATTGTTACACCTACATCGCCTATCACAGAGACTGACACCGGCGCGTACAGTTGACAGCTTTTTGGCGTCTTGGAGAATATGGGCATCGAAAAGGGGGATTCGTCGGGAGCGAGGTGGAAGTGGGTGGTTCGGAAGCATGCTCTTAGGCTGGGTAGTCGATGGTGGTGATGTTGGCGGTGTCGGAGGTGTCCGAGAAAGGACCAAGAAAGTGAGGGGCGTTGGCAAAGGTTTAGGTCATTGGGGAGCGCTCAGAGCAGCATGGGAGTTCTTGGGTGAGTTGAATCGTGCCGTTCGTCTCGAAGCCATACATAACTGACAGGAATATAGCCCATACTGATTTCGATAAGACACCCGTCTTCATCTCTTCATCTGCCGAAGACACCGTCCCCCACATTGAAATGACCCGCGCGTTCAAGGACGTGCTTGTCGACCCGACAGGTCGCATTAACATTTTGGCAGAGTGGGAATCAGGGGAAGTGCAATCACTCCAACATCATGCTAGAGCGACTCTGGCTATGCTCGAAAATCCTACTGGCGACCACTTTGCAGACGTCTTCCTAAGATCGTATGGTCTGGGTCCAGAGGTGTTTGACGAGTATCTGATGTGAGTACTATCGCTCGGAGAGCTAGAGATATTGCTAAATCCGTGATGTCTGTTCCAGAGTCGAACTGGATTCCGTCAAAGTTCGAGCGGGTGTTGTTGAGCAATCTGAACACCCGTCGGCAGTCGCTCTCGCTTCGACAAGTATCGCCAACATACTTCGACGAGGTCTGGCCGATCGCGCCAAGCTTGTACACGTCGCTCCAGCATCTGACGTTTCAGCATTGCAGATCGGCATCATCTTCAACCCGGAGACGGCGACGAGAGTCATCGACATTGGCCCGTCATCGGATGCAGGTCAACAAGATGAAGCTGAAGCCTTCAGACAATTATGGGGGGAAAAGGCTGAACTGCGTCGCTTCAAAGATGGAAAGATCGCAGAGAGTGTCGTGTGGGACTTGACAAGACCTGAAGAAGCGACTCTCATTCCTGGCAAGATCGTCCGATGGCTGCTGCAGCGACACTTTGCTGCATCCGAAGAAGCCGTTACGATTTTGTCATCAAGCGCCGAGTGGTTGAGCATGGTCCAAGTGCCTTCTTCTGCCAGGAACGCGGTATGCGTGGCTGGATCGGAGAAGCAGGGATTCCGACCTGTCTTATCAGCGTACGACGAGCTGTACCGCCTACTCAAGGATGTCGACTCGGTCCTTCCTCTCGGTATACTGAATGTGTCACCAGCATCAGAAATGCTTCGATACTCCAGCACATTCATCCCTCATCCTATCGACGTCAATCGCCTGCCGTCTGCACCAGAATGCCTGTCCCACGTCTCGTGCGCAGAAGTCGTTCTGCAATTCGAGAGTTCGGCCAAATGGCCCGACGATCTAGCTGCGGTTCAGAAAGTCAAATTGGCGTTATTCGACAAGCTCGCTCGTGTGATCTCCTCTCGCATATCAGGAGCTCAGGTTGGTATCGTTTTCGAACATGGGACGACGGAGATTGAGGATCATGCTGGGCTAGAAGTCATGATGCCTTCTGGCGTAGCATTCGTGCTTCGGATACACCACGACAAGGAGCGGTCATTGTTGGAGAAGATCGTAGGAGAGGACGAGCCGGTATTCGCTACTACCCTTCCACGACCACCACGACGCCTCGCCATTCCAGCATTGGCGAAACATATTCGTCGTTTCACTTATTTACCGCAGCATCACTCGTCGATTGCGCCACTTCATCATCGCTACCCATCTTATTCCTCTGCTACGCGATTACTCAAAAGGTGGTTCAGTGCGCATATGCTGTCGACTCATATTGCTCCCGAAGCAATAGAGTTGATCATGGCGAAAGTATACCTTGATCCAGGAGCTTTGCAAACTCCTTCCAGCGCCACAGCAGGCTTCCTTCGAGCGGTAGATCTGTTGAGTACGTGGGAATGGAGAAGTGATCCACTCTTCGTACCTATCTTCAGCGTCAAGGAGGCATCGGACACCGCAGGCAATGGCGGCAGGATACGTTTCCCAAGTGATAAACGTGAAGAAGCCCTTCACGCCTTCACCGCAATGCGGGGCAAGGAGAAGGACAAAGACGTCGTTCATCCTTGGATCATAGTGACGGAGGAGGACGGTGATGGAATGAGGTGGACAAGTGGCGTCAAGGGATTGATTGCGGGTAGAGTCAGCGCTTTGGCAAGAGCTACTATTGGTGCAGTGAAAGCTGCAGCCGAGCAAGGTAGTCTTGACGTGAAGGTGAGTAGCTGATTTGGCATACCAGATCAATGTCAATGGGGTTGCTGACCTATCATTCCGCCTTTGCAGAGCCTCTTCGCAACGCCGTTGGAGCACTACGACATCCTCCTCCACCTCGACCCCTCAGTCTTACCTCGCTATGCTCAATCGCTCTTCGCCGACGCCAGCGAGTGGGAATCCAAATTACAGTTCCGCAACTTGCACCGTGATCAACGTCACGAAGGTGTCAGGATATCATTTGACCCCGCTGCAAGCTTTGTCCACGATCTGCAGAGATCTTATGGTGATTCGATCGTGTGGTTCTTCGATGCGCATGGGGGTCGGGTAGTGGGCGGATTATGGAACCCGGCGAGAGAAAGTCCCAGGGCACTGAAGGCGTTCCTTGACTGGTCTACTAAGCCTGTAGAATCAGAGGTGAGTCCGCCTTCCATATTGAGATGGAGATGGAGGCACGAGTGCTAATGATGTGTTGTGAATCAGTCGGCTCTTGTCGTCATCAACAAAGAAGGCATCTTGGCAGAGATTGCGAGGTTAGGTAAAGGGTTGGTGGAGAAGATCGAGAGGCGGAAGTGATCTTGCGGCTGGAAGAGACAGTTAGCCTGTAATAGGTAGATCATGTGTGAGCGCCTGAAGATGCGCTGTTATGCAATATGGGCATGCCTGTTGCGATCGTTGTGCTTGTTGAGGGAGACTTTCTTATTCCTGATTGCATACAATTACATCGTGATTCAGTACAATATCTTTTTCTACCTCCCGTTACCTCCATTTATGCGAACTGCACGCGAACAGAGATGATATCAGCACAAGTAGTGAGAGCGATAACGGATGAAGTCAGGACGTATATTGGTACTCACCGTAGACAGATAACTCTCCGCCACGATACGCGCTCTAGCATTCAAAGACAACTTCATCTCGGAGATCTCCTTGTCCACGTCCTCCATGAACTGGATGATGAAGTCGACTAGTTTGTGCTTGAGCATTGATTCCGAGTGGAAGTTGGTGATGAGGAAGGAGATGTCGTAGCCCTGTGGTGGGTGGGAGTAGACATGACGTTAGAGTGGCCTTGTATGATACGTGATACGTGCAGAACAAGAGCGAGACGAGAGGGAGGGATGAGATGGAAAGGGATAGAGAGAGACACTGAGTGAGAGAGGCAGCGGAAGAGTTGATAGAGAGAGGGGGAGACGGAAGACGAAAGTAAGAGGGATGAAGAGAAGATGGAAAGGGATGATAGAGGGTAGAGGATAGAGAACTCGCTCGCACTCACAGGCAACGGTTTCCTACGCAGAATCACAAACCCCTCCGCACGCATCATCATGAATCTGGTAAACTTATGACAGAGTATCTTCTCGATTTCGTCTGCCTGCTTGATGGCTATAGAGAGTCGGATCGAGTTGACTGATGGTTCGATCAGGACTCGTTCTGATTCGTTTCGCGATACGATTAGGGGGTGCAGGAGGACTTCGGGGGATGTCCTATTACCACCGTCATCTATGTCAGCTCTTTCTTCGCTACTTCCGACAGTTAGGCTAGGAGGAGGAGAGGAGTTGAAGAACAGAGAAGAGAGGGAGAGAAGCAGAAGTAGACACCACAACCCACCGCGTCTCCACCTCTGGCTTGTTATGCCTCTCGACCACTTGCGAGCCAAAGTTCTCCAGCGTCAATGCCGCCGTGAGCGTCGCTCGCACCGCGTTGAGATATGGTCTGAGCGTGTTCGACTGTGGTGTAGGGCGTGTCAGCTTTGCGCTGCAGCATATCTACTGTGTTATAGCTGACGACCTACCATTGCTCGCTGTCAACTTTCGTGTTCTATCGATGTACAAGCTGTCTGAGTATGTATCAACAACGTCAAAGATAGCAGCTGCACATAAAGCAACATCCAAGTCAAGTGCTGCTGCTGCACGTCATCTCCAATCAAGGCAGAAGTGCCACAGCGGAATCAATTATCGGTAGTACGCTAAAAGGCCGTTGCCACTCGCTTAGGGGCGTGTCATGTCCCGCCACTCGCTGCACCACGTGACATGTTTTGAAAAAAGTTGAAAGAAGTTTGTTTCAAACGTGCAGTCAATATAACATGTAGTCGAACTGCAGTTCTTTCTCTCCCTCTCTCATATCTCTTGAACACTTCATTCAATCTAACTAAAAGTACACAGTACACACACACTTTCAAAATGGCCGTCCGCATGAACCTTTGGGTGAGCTACGGTTCCCTCTTTCCTCTCATGATGGAACAACGTAGCTGACACTCACCCCGCGCAGTCCCTCACCCTCCTTCCCGGAGAAAAGTACCCCCTCTACGTCCGCCGCGACTTTGTCATCACCAACGCCGCGCTTGGTGAGGAGCTCAGATCGCAAGATGGCCGATCAGTAGTAAAGGTCACCCACAACCCCATCCCCCCTTCGGCCTTTGAGAGCGACAGCGAGTTCGACTCGGAGGACGACTCTGACTTTGACGAGGAGCTCGACTCGGACGAGGAGGAGATCGAGGGTGTCGACGTCGAGGACGTCAAGCCCAAGGCCTCCAAGGCCAAGGCTGAGGAGATCGAGGTCGACGGCGAGGACGAGGAGGACGACGACGAGGTGGACAGCGAGGAGGACAGCGACTTTGACGAGGACGAGATTGAGGAGACTAGCGTTCTCTGCTCTTTGACCGCTGGCAAGGTGGGCTCTTCCATACCGTACATCTATATTGTTGCTGACAACCATACCTATTAGACCGAGCAAGCCACCCTTAACCTCACTTTCGTCGAGGGCGAGGTCGTCATGTTCGAGGCCACCGGCGAGAAGTGAGCTCCTTGTTACTCTATGATGTGACTCGAGCTGACATACGTTGCAGCGCCGTCCACCTCCTCGGAAACTACATTGACCAGTTCCCCGACGAGGACTCGGAGGACTCGGAGTCTGACTCCGAGTTCGACGGCGAGGACGACTACTCGGACATCTACGGGTCCGATGACGAGATTGAGCTTGACACCGAGGAGGAGGAGGCTGTTGCGTGAGTCGTCGACCGCCGTTTGTAATGTTTGTGTAGTGTTGTACTGACCGCACTCTGATCGCAGCAAGATCACCTCTATCCCCGACGAGAAGCCCACCAAAAAGGCCGCCGCCGCCGACACTTCGGCCGACTTGAGCAAGAACCAGAAGAAGAAGTTGGCCAAGAAGGCCAAGATTGACGAGCCCGCTGCTCCCGCTGCCGCTACCGCCCCTGCCGCCAAGAAGGCCGAGGGCAAGGCCAAGCCCCAAAAGGTGAGAAAGTGATCTGTGCTCGTGCTTCCACGTACATGTACATTCTCTTTCTTGCATAGATATTAGATCACAACTGCAATGACAATCGCATCATGCATTCCTTGATCCTTGTCCCTTGTCCCTTGTTCCGCATCTCAGTAATAAGTTGAAGTGCAGAACTGACATACATGTGTGAACGCCGCAGCGCACCCTCGCGTCCGGACTCACGATCGAAGACATCAAAGTGGGCGACGGACCCGTGGCCAAGACGGGCAAACGCCTGGGGATGAGGTACATTGGTAAACTCACCACCGGAAAGCAGTTCGACGCCAACACGGGCGGCAAACCATTCACGTTCGTACTTGGTAAAGGCGAGGTGATCAGGGGTTGGGATGAGGGTTTGGCCGGTATGGCCGTTGGTGGCGAGCGCAAGTTGTCTGTGAGTTCTACCTCTATTTCCATTAATTGCTTCATCCCTATTGCCTATTCCGATCTTCGATCTCAATATATAAGTCCACGTGCTGACACCGAGACAGATCCCCCCTCAGCTCGCATACGGCTCGCAAAAGATTCCCGGTATCCCTAAGAAGTGAGTGCCGTCGTCCCTACTATCCCTACTACCACTCAACACCATACTGACAATCCCCTTCCGCCCAGCTCCACCCTCAACTTCGAGGTCAAGCTCGTCTCCATCAACTAGATTCATAGTATTTCTTGATTCGTGATATCCCCACCCAACCAAACCAAACCAAAAGTCGCCCAGACAATGCGAATAGATGCATGATGATAATATAATATAATATATGCTGTTGATATGTCTGCTGAACCCTTTCTCTTCCGTTTTGTCTACCACAGTGTTATGTGAAGATGACGTTGTCTCGTTACTCCTGCGCGATTACAGCAATTGTGACTCTCCCTTACGCCTTCTGCGCCAATCCAGACTCGTCTGCCCGTTCACTCTGTTCTGCCTCCGGCTCAGCTTGCTCGACGCCCTTTGAAGACTTCTCAACAAGCAACTGAGCAGCCATCAACGTCCTGAACCGACTCCCTTCTCTCCGTGACTGCGCAGGACAAACGTCATCAGCTTCTGCTTCTGCTCAAACTCAAGACCTGCAGTTGAAGCATGCAAGCATGCGAAGGACGCGAAGGACGCACCAGGACATCGTATCGGCCTTGTTCCGACACCACCCCGTTCTCCAAGACCACCACGCGCTCAGCTCGCGCGATGGAGGATAATCTGTGCGCGGCGAGGATGACGGTGATATTCCGTTGGCGTATTACGTCGTCGATCGCAGCATTGACCTGGTGCCCAACATCTCAGTAATGCACTAACGATGCTATGACTCGACTTACAGCGTTCTCAGACTTCGAGTCCAATGCAGAAGTGGCTGAGGACCGATCTCAGTAATTGCTCGTTATGATCAGAGGTAATGGTGGCTCACCTTCGTCCAAGAGCAGTATCGATGGATTCCGCACTAATGCTCGGGCAATGCTTACTCGCTGCCTCTGACCCCCACTCAAACTGGCTTTACCAACTGCAATGCGCCGGCACACGTCAGCTGGCTGAACAGTAGATAGACAAGACAGGATGCGGACTTACTGAGAGTATCGAAGCCCTGGGGCAGATCCCATATGAAGTCGCAATTAGCAGCTTTGGCAGCTTCCTCCACGTCCTCCCTCGTCACGTTGGGCGACCCATAAGCTATGTTCTCGTGTACCGTCCCTGCAAACAGGATTGGGTCTTGGAACACGACGCCGATACGATCTCGCCATGACTCCGGAGAGAACTCGCGGATATCTAGTAGGAAAGTCAATTGATTTTTGTAAGAAGTGCGAAACAACTTGCCTGTGCCGTCAAATGTTATTTTGCCTTCGTCGGGATCGTAGAAACGACTGAGAAGCTGCTGTATCGAGCTCTTTCCACTCCCGCTTGACCCGCTGCAAGTAGGAATAGCGATGGATCAGCATTTGCCGACATCGTGGTGAGAGCAGCTTACACAAGCGCAACGCTCTGCCCAGGCTCGACAGTCATATTGATTCCCCGTAAAACGTGCACCTCTCGTCGAGAAGGATAACGGAAGTGCACGTTCTCGAATTTGATGGCGCCATTTCGTGAGGCAGGGAGTGGTTGACCGACATTCAGCGGGATGGTAGAGGTCCGATCTAAAAGCCAGAAGACTCGTGAACCAGCGCCAACGCCTAAACTCGAGTCAGCGATAGATTATTCTTCAAGATTGATTGCGATTAGACGCACCCCGCATGAGACCCGTGAAGAAGCCTGTAAGCCCAGAGACGGAACCCCCGACGTATCTGCAGCTACATCAGTATAGTCTAGTAGCACATAAGGCGGTCACTCACGCGCTGTACATCAAGAGCGAAGTCAAATCGCCGACCGTGATCGCCTTGGTCGACACCAGGTGCCCTCCTATCTTAACGAGTCAGAGGCTTTTTCAGAGATACGCATTGTGCGACTCACCATAACCGAGTAAACACAACATGGCCAGATTTCCAGTGAGACCGCTCGCACCCCAAAAGATACCCGTCATATATGCTTCCTTCTTAGCAAGCTGGAAGACCTGATCGACCTTCTTGCTGAACAAAGTGGCTTCGAGAGGCTGAGAGTTGTACGCGGCGACGGTCTTGAATGCGTTCAGTTTCTCCTCCGCGGTCTGAATGATCGTTAGCAAAGTCGCTGATGCTAGACCTACCTTGGACATCTCGCCGACCGCCTCTTGAGTCAGGTTTGACAGCTTGCGCAGATAACGACCGTAGAAGACCTGTTTCATCGGAGATGTCAACATTTGTTTGATCGTATAGGAAGAGTGCAGCTCACAGCACCAAGCGAGACTGGCGGGACAACGCAGAGCATGACCAAAGTCAATTTTGCCGAGATCCAGAACATTGCAGCAACGCCGACAGTCGCGGATATGAGTGCTCTACAGGTACGTCAGCATCGCGAATGATGAATGTACGACGATCGCGGGGCTCACCTGAGACCATCTGAGAGGTTACTGGTAACGCTATCTCCGAGAATATTGGTATCCACGCTCAAGCGCGAGACGATATCGCCAGCCGATTTATCGGCGAATTCTGGTTCTTGTCGAAGGGTAGAGAGGTATGCTTGATTTCTACGACCAGCGTCAGACCATGGCTCGGCGAATCGCGAAAAGGCACTTACCTGACTCGCGCGATAATCCGTTGTCCACTTGTCCGCATGATGATTGCTCGTACTATGAAACGTATTAGCACTTGCTATTTGTCGGATTAGGTCAAGTGTCGGGACTCACGGGCATTGGCAGTTGCGCCGACGCAGAATGTGACTGCTAGTACTCCCGCTGCGACGGGGAAGGACAGGCCGAGGAGCGTAGCCTTAGTGCTAGAGTCAGCCTCTGAGCTGTAGGATGTAGGTCGAGGATAGACATGGCTTACCTGGTCAGAGGAGAAGAAGTCGATGAGCTTGCCGATAGTGAGAGGAACCAACATCGATACCGAGCTAGACACGAGGAGCTGTAATATCTCGCCGTTAGCACGAGACCGAACACGACATGGCGAAGTGGACGAGCGACTCACGAGCCCAACAGCCATAGCGAGCTGTCTTGATTCCGGCTTCGCGAGCTCGATGAGCTTTCCAACGCTAGAGGAGCCATGTTCTCCCCCTGTCGAATGTGTTTCCCCAACAGGCGTCAAAGAGAGATTCGCCGTTATCCGCGCTATGATCGAGCGTCTCTCCGGCGGTGTGTTTTGTATGGGCGAAGCTTCAGATGTTGCTGTAGATGCTGATGTTGTTGATGAAGTTGGTGTGGGCGGTTTTGTGTTGCGAGAAGGGGGTTGGGTGGAGTTGGATCGCGTCTGATTATTTGTTGCTGTTATTATACGACGTCGAGTGAGAGTCGATAGGTGACATGGCCGATCTATACATAAACAACTATCAGCCAACGCCCGACAGATCGACGGAGGATACTGACCTATCCGGAACGCAGGCGCGAGCGACGCGTTGCCCAGCACGCCAGGCCGTATTCGCCCAGCCGAAAAATGGATCTGCCGCCGTAAGCCGATTCCAGCACTCGCGCTCGAAGTAATCCCCAGCCCCAGTCCTGTTCCCAGCCGCCTCTGAATCTGCAGCCCTACGCTCGTCCCGAGCATCCCGAGCATGGCCGGTGTTGCCTGTATGAGTCGAGAGGAGTACAGCGAGTTTTGAGCGATGTGTTGCGTGTTGACGAACGAAGAAGAGGGATGAGTCGACGGAAAAAGTCAAATCGCCATGAACTCGAGTAGGCTGTAAACGCTGTTGATTCGGTTAAACACGGTGACGTACCTCGTTGCTGCCGTTTACTGGTACTGCTTACATAGCCAAATCTCGATCGCTTCTCTCTTTGCATCGTACTCGAGTAGTCTTTGCATGCATGCAAAACTACTTTGACAACTGCTCGATGCGCCAGCGGCACCTACACGCATATGATACAGGCTTGCATCGGTGTGCTACATGTGTATTCATTCTAGTAATTCTACAGCGTCCAGCGTCCAGCATCCAGCCTCACCGCTCCCATCGATCCCATCTGCCTCTCCTGAGCCAATCCTCCTTCAGCCCTCTGACGATCTCCGCCTCCTCATCTCGTCCTTTGCCACGCATCCGCTCTTCCCTCATCTGCGCTATGCGCAACAGACTGCGCCGATCTAATGCCTCGTTGCGTAATCGCACAAACTGCTGTTCGCTCAGCGCACTGGAATCGCGAGTCGCATGTCGCACGATCTGGTGAATGATCTCTTCTGGTAGATCCAGTAACCGGAAGAAACCCGTCGCCGTCGCTGTCGCTGTGGTGCTTGACGAGGACGATGAAGATGGAGTAGAGGACGACAATTGGTGGATGACCCGCTGAGCTGTCTCCTCGTCCGTCGGCCTGAGGGCATTGAGGATGATCCGTGCTGGTCCGATGGCCCTCGCGGCAGCCAGCCTCACTCTTCTAGTCAAGGTGCGATTCCGTTCCAGAATGGCCGGCAAGCGATGATGGACCTGATAATTCAGCACTCTAGCTTCCGCTTCTCGATCCACCTCTCTGCTCCTTGTTGACGCTGACTCGTCCTCGTCGAGCGAAGTAGGCAGAGCCTCTTCGTTGGCCAGTACGCCCAGCGACAACAAAGAGAAGTTGTGCAATTCAAGCGCGTCGATGATCTCCGATATCCCCTCTGCGCCTAATCTATTCCCATTCATTTCCAGTACTTCCACGTTGCGCGCGCGCTCCGACCGCAGAAAGGCCGCTGTACTGCTCGCTGCAGCCGGCGGTAGCTCGCATGTTGATATATGCAGATACCGCAGGTATGGGGCATTGAGGAGACCGAAGAATCTTTCGAGGGCGATTTCGTCTATACTTGCGTTGTTGGTCAATGATAAGAGGGCGATTCGGCTCGAGTTGAGATTATTGACGATGGCCTGGATGTTGTCTTTGAGGGCAATAGCGTTCCCTTGGACTAGTACGCGCTGAAGGAACCCGTCCTTCTTCGCATACGCCAGCACCCCTTCCAGCGCCGCGTCATCCAGATCGTTGAACCCCAAATTCACTTCCGTCAGTCCCCACACCCCCAGCCCGATCTCAGGAGACGAGTATCGCGTTCGCGTAGTCGTTATCCCCTTGAAGAGCGTCAGCACCCCCGCGGATCCTAGGAGGTTGTGCGAGATGTCCAAGCGCCGAATAGTCCGAGTGAGCTGCGGCAGGATCCTGAATGCTGTCAAAGCGATCCCTTAGTACTCTACCTAATTGTACAAAGTGACCCACTCACCGCCGGGCTCGCCGACAAAGCCGTGGTCGGGGAGATACATCAGGTCCATACTGGACCGGAGGGCGACCGCCATCGCGGCGGGCTGTACGAGCTATGGGAGACGTGCAATCTCAAGACGGAAGGTCGCTCCTGGATGCAGGGATGCAGATACTGTCTCTCGAGTCGCCGATACGCACTGCGCGAATACGTGGTCGTTGCCGAATACCGACAAGATATAGACAGACCATGGAGACATCTACCTGAACATGAGGCAATGTCGGATGTGCTGACGTCATGACTTACATCCCAGTGACGCACGAATGATTTGTTGATTTTGCCTGTCTCTCTGTTGTCTGCATCCATCTCACATTGACGTGCAACAAGTACATCGGGGCGATGGGCACATAGCATCGAGCATTCCAGCATTCAGGATGATCGGGATTGTGAGCCTCTTGGGGCTGGTACTTGCCTTATGCCTCCTCCTGGCAATACGGATATACCTCATTCTACCTTCCAAGTCCGCCCATCGACCTCCACAAAAAACCGGATCAAGATGTTCCCTCGCCGTCTTCCTGGGCTCTGGTGCGTGATTGCCTCTCTCAGTCATTCTGTCATCCAGAACAATGATTGAATGGAGTCCACCAGAATGAATTGCAGGCTGATACAAGCCAATATGCGCAGGCGGCCACACGAGCGAAATGCGAGCTCTCCTCTCTTCTCTCCCTTATGAGCGATATGCCCCTCGAACATATATCTACTGCCACGGGGACGAGATGTCTCTCAGGGCTGTTGCCGCACTCGAATCGGCTTCTGGGACACTTACCAGCGGTGACTCGGTACGCCTTCTTCTTTCTCCTAGAAATACTTCTGCTCTCCCCATAAGAGCATCGACGAGTACTGATTAGACGGCCAGGCATACACCCTCCTCCCCCTGCCCAGAGCTCGAAAAGTGGCCGAACCACTTCCCTCCACCATCCTCTCCGTCCTGCGCACTATTACCGTCTCGGCATGGCACCTCTTCCTCTTACCTCTCATCCAGCACCCCGCGAGACCATTTGCGGATGTATTGCTCGTTAATGGGCCAGGGACGTGTGTTGTTTTAGTCCTCATATGCTGGATACGGAGGGTACGTTGTATCACCCCCTGCCTTAATCTGACGACTCGGTCACTGACTTCGACGTGCTGCAGATACTGGGCTTACGGTACACGCGCATCATATACGTCGAGTCCTTTGCCCGCGTCAGATCGTTATCGCTCAGTGCGAAACTCGTTCGACCGTTCGTGGATCGTTTCGTCGTCCAGTGGCCTGATGCAGGAGGCGTTAAAGCGGAATACAAAGGGTGGCTCGTGTGATGTAGCATGCATCGATTGGGATCTCATGCATTACTTGTACAACAACAATCTGAAATCTGAATTGCGTCTAGGAATTACACTGGAAGCTTACACTATACTGTCCTCAGCAGCTCATCGAGGATCTCGTCCACTCCTCCGCTGCGCGCTTTCCCGTCCAAACCACCCCCGGCCGATCCTTTCATGAGCCACATGACCTCGTCTCTCTCTTTCCTCCTTGTCAGTCGATGTCGCACGCAGACGCTCCACACGCCACTGACGTTGGACGGAGTAGCATACCAATCTTCCCCGTCCCAATCATCTTCCTCTCGAGCGAGGTCTCTCACACTTGGCTCCTCTCCCGCGAGACTGGCCCACGTATCCACACCGCCTCGCCCTCCGCTGAGCCCAAAGCGTCCTGTCCCCGTAGCCATCTGCGTCCTAGGACTACTTCCTGGATCATTCGAGGCGTCTGCGCCGTCAATGTTGAGACGATTTTGCCATCCGAGCGGCATGTCGAATCCCCCAGTGAGCAAACGATGGGCGCGGACTACATCGTAGAAACTCCGATTCGCGCGCTGGGTCATCGTCGCTTTCAGTGATGGATGTAGCGATACCGCCGAAAGGAGATTCGAGATGTGGATTTGGAGGGGTGGACGGATGTGTGTGTAAGGAAGGAGAAGGTGCAGGTTGTCTATGTACTGTTGATGAGACAATGATCAGTCATACTCAGACGCACTTGCAGTTGCAGTCTGGATGCACGCTCTCACCGATTTGGGTATGATAGCTCCAAAGTCTAGATCGCCAGTAGGCGCATCAACGTCGTCTGGCGAGATGGCTACGCCACACAGGAAATGATCCATCTGATAGCTGATCAGCACTTACCGGCAACAACCTCAATAAGCGAGTTGATCACTCACCAACCAAGAAGGGATCTCTGCACCCTCCTCTCTGACCCAGATAACCAATCCCTTGAACGGCCATTTCCGCGAGTCCTTATTTTCCTCGCCAGCATCCTGCAGCGTATCCTCCTCGATAGATTGATTCACTTCCACCCGCTTCTTCACGAGTATATCTCCGAGCTTGATCCGCGCTGGACTCGAGGCATTCTCCATCCCGCTGATCAGCAGAACCTGCGGTGCGGATAGCTGCTCCAAGGGTTCTATGGTATACGGGATCGGTCCACTGAGGGAAACAGGGGTAGAGAAACGACTGTTACTGGTTGTTGCGATAGACAGTCGTTTGTCCGACTGCGAATGTGGATCTGGATACGCTGGATCCGGACTGGTCATTCTAGATCCTATCATCAGTGAACCTCTGTTCGAGGACGGTCTGGACGAGGGAGCGTAAGACGTCCGACGACTTTGCGAGGGAGTACTATGCGCCTGCGCGCGGGTGTGGGAAGGACGGAGGATCCGCCAAGGGATTTCCTCTGGGGAAGTATGCTGGTCCATGTGCAGGTGATGCGTCGTGAGGCCGAATATGCTTTCTGTCATCTGCGCAGCATGGTCTCAGCACTCGTCGACATACTGAGGGTGAAGTGCATCAAGCTATCATGCCAAAGATAGCATGATCGCTGATCAATTGAGAAATGAGCTCACCGCTCGCAAGACCGATAACATCTTCTCAACCCCTCTCGCACCGCGCGGAGGAACGCCCACCACCACCCCTCCAGCCCCAACTACCATGGCCAAAAGCAATACCGAGAATATGGTAGGATGCACTGTCCATCCCGCACCTGTTCCTGCAAGTGACGGGTGAGATTGGATCGCATGTAGCAAAAGGGGCGTGAAGCCTTGTGCGCCTATAGCGGGCAGAGGGAGAGAGGGTGGTTGGGTCATCGTGTAGAGGTAGTGCAGCTACACATCGTATCTACGCGGTTACTGCTGATGGCCAGACCGCTGGAGGATGAACTTGCGATGTGTTGATGGCAAGGAGTATTGAATGTAATGGAGAATGGATTATGACGGGAAATCAATGTTGAATTCATAATCATCATTCGACGAGATTTCGAGCTTTTGTTGACATCGCAATAGTGGCAATTGGCAGTAACATCAACCATCCACCTGATTCAGTGTGCTGAGAGACGTAGCAAGAGCGCGCATGGTTCTCGTAATCGTTAGCGAAAAGCAAGTTACGCATACTATCATGCACGTTGCGTGGACAGCTGGGAGATGCTGAGAGGTCACAGCACGCAGGTAGCAGTCGGGGATCTGCGGTTCCATCATTCCGCAGAATGTGAAGAACCTTTTTATACATCAATGATAACTATTCAACACGAGGCACTCGTTTTCAAATCTGCCAATATCGCTCTCTTCTCCAGATATCGCTCTCTTGTCCAAACACTCATCACTCGGTCCACACCGAAAACCGCCCTGTTGACGAATTCCTACACCCGCAATACCTTACAACCCGTGCTCCCGGTGGGCGAGCTCAGCTTTGGCATTGGCCTTCTCCGAGTCGACCCCATAGGCTCGATCGCCGTATTGCGCAGCTACGTTGGTATCACAATGACTCAGCTCCAGTCAACTCCCAGTGATAAGCGTATCGTGCAACTCACATTGCGCAAGTTCTTGTTCGCGCTCGTAGGTCCCAATCTTCTCTTGCTTGGCGGAAGGTACGAACCAGTGAGTGGTGCGGAAATAGTAATCCATCTCCTCGAGAGTTCGTCCTCTGCAACAAGTACAACAAGTCGTCAGAAGACTGTTCCAAGGTGGGAGGTGGGTCAAGCATCAAGTCGAAAGTTGCAGCTCACTTGGTCTCGGGGAAGAGGATGTAAAAGGTGAGCGCGTTGGTGAAGCTGCACACGGTGAAGACCAGGTAGTACTTCCATCCTAAACTAACGTTTCAGCAACGATATTCCTACTACCTCTGTAAGGCTGAAGAAGCTCACCGAGATTGGCGAAAGCTTTGGGGGATACTTGGCCGATCATAAAGTTGGAGATCCACGCCGCCATATTGATCAGCGCCATTGACTTTGCCCTGATCGCCGTGTTCAAAGTCTCGACGGGACTGACTGTCAGCTAGCGTCGCTCTGTCTTTTCACTCACTAGATCCACGAGAGCGGGCCGATGCAGGACGAGAAAGCGAAATTGTAGATGTAGATCACCGCGACGAAGCCGATCCCTTGGCCTCGAGTGCCGCCGCCAGTCGCGAATTGCTTGGCGAGCGCACTGCCACCCATCATGTCAACATGCAGCTTCCCGCGATTTTCAGGAATCGCTCAACAGTACTCACGTGGCGACGGAAAAGCACAGACCGGACACGATGTTGCCTGTGATCAAAGGGAATCGACGTCCGATCCTGTCAACGAACAGGATGCAGCACAGCTCGCCAATGAGCGCGTTGACGTTGTTGATCGAGTTGATCAACAGGGCAGTGTGCGTCGAGAAGCCGACTGCCGTGTAGACGGTACTAGATTCGATTCCAGCTGCTTAGCGCCGATGCCGCTACAGTGAATAGTTAATAGACAAGACTCACGCAGCGTAGTATTGGATGGCCGAGACACCGGTCATCTGTACCGAGAATTGCAGGATGATACCATACAGCACTTTGCGGCGGTTGGTGCTATCGTGAAAGATCTTTCATCCGTCAGTTCCGAATGTAGTGCGTCACTCACGAGACCCCAAGATTGATCAGTGTTTGCTTCTTCGTCCAATTTGGCTCGCATATTCTCGAATTCGCCAACGACAAAGGGATCGGACTCGTCGCCTCGAGCGTGAAGCCGAGCCAGCGTAGACAGCGCTTCCTGGTGTCGTCCCTTGAGCATGAGCCATCTGATCTGTCAGCTCATGTGACTATCGCGTCGGCTTACCGAGGCGATTCTGGTAGCAAGAAGGAGAGGAGCAGAAGGGGCACGGCGGGCGCCATCTGGAAGCCAAGCTGATGAACAACATGGTCCGTCAGTATCGAATGCCTACTCCAGAAATCGTTGACGCGACCTACAGGAAGACGCCAGGCGATAGCGGCGTTGGGATGAGTCTGCGCCACCCCATAGCCAATCCAGCCTGCAACGATGGCTCCGATACCCAAAAAGAATTGGAAGGTCGCAGTGAGCCGACCACGGGCAGACGGGTGCGCTGTCCCCAGAATCAGCTCAAGTTCACCCAAGGCAGGTGGTCAAGCTCACCGATCTCAGATTGGTACACTACGATACGTCAGCTATGTTTCGTGCGCAATCCTGAAGAGACTTACCAGGTACGAGCAGGCCCTGTTGGAGCACGGGATCAGTATGTGCCACGTTCGGCTCATGACAAGTACTCACCAGCATGCCGATGGATATACCTGCAAAGAACCTTCCCGCGAAGATGGTCTCCTTGTTTTGTGCTGCGGTCTGAAGCACACCGCCGAGGATGAAGACGGCCCCAGAAACAGTGACTGTAGCTATCAGCGATGTCACACACTGTCAAACTCACTTGCCAATCGACGACTGAATGCGTCTGCGATGAGTGAGGCAGGGATCGAGCCGACAAATGCACTGCGAGACATTAACCACTATCCCCGCGTGTATGAGGTTGGCGGGCGCTAACGGAGCGACTCACCCCAGTAACATGGACGAGGTGATGAAACCGATATAGTTGGTGTCTTTCGTTTTAATCATGTTCAAGAAATCGGGAGCGGCCAAGACATAGGAGATGACACCGAGATCGTAGCCGTACAGCATCGCCCCGTTGCTGCATCGGATCAGCTTATCGCCATGTAGGACAGCGCACATCGCTACTCACGCGACGAAGCAAGCGCATAGGAACGTATATACTTTGGGTGGGAGCGCCATCGTGTTCAGTGTAGTGTACTGTCCCACTGTATGGAGGACCGCAATGACGGGGAAAAGAGCAATCGGGACAAGCAGGAAGCTACATGCACGCTGCCTATATAGGTCACTTTCCACAGCGACAGTACTATATTGCTACATCTGCATGTTGTGATCTTTGTTCCTCCTTCGGACGAGGGCGATGCACTGTCCGCAGAAGCCGGCGACGAACGTCGTGATTCCGCTTCATTGAGCGAAGAAAACTGTCCGATGGCACCGTAAGCGTGAACATGTGAGTACGCCGCCACCGTCATACGCATACTTGGCGGCATACAGGATTGGAATAGCGCGCCCTCAGCGCTCAGATGCTGGATCGCATCATGGGTAGATGATCGATCAGATGCCAAATGTAGTGTTGTAAAAGCTTTAATTTCTTGACGGCCCGGATGGAACGTCTCGGCCCGATAACCTTCTTGGTGGCGTGTTTGCCCCGCTGCTCGATAAGGATAAGCGGTCTCGCAGGCTTTTCTCCTCGGACCTTTTACGGAGACCCACGGAGACTTTACGGCTTGAGAGCCCCGTGATCCCAGTGCTGCGGTGATCAACGCTGTAGCACACGTTTTCGAGTATGACAGTCCAAGTCGTCGGCATGATCCGACTGCAAAATTACCCGGACTATGCGTGGAATGCAAAGATGAACGAAAGCTCACTTACAACAGCTTCGTTACACGTATCGCGTATTTGTGCAGTAACGCAGTAACGCGTTCGACCACCTGATTATCTGACCACCGGATCATGGCGCTGTACAGCCCCCATGTCACAGTCCTCGAGTCCGCTCTGCAACAAGGGCCAGGAGACTTTCGCACGACTCCGTCGCATCCCGCACAGCTCAGATCGACGCCGATCAAGCTTGACGTGGATCGCTTGGTCCATCCCGCCGAAAACCCTATCACAGATAAGATCTACTCGGGGTTCTTGGAGCACCTTGGAAGATGTATCTATGGTGGGATCGTAGACAATCCGAAAGCGCCCAGTTCAGACGAGTTGCTGGTGAAGCAAGATACGGGAGATCAAGTGACTAAAGGCAGATTGGGCTGGCGTAAGGATGTCATGGCCTGTCTTGGGAAAGAAGGAGAGTTGGAAGTCCCGATTCTCCGTTGGCCAGGAGGTGAGTTGGCTATGTATACGTTCGCTGATAATCAGGCAACTTTGTGTCCAACTATCACTGGCAAGATGGGATTGGGCCTATTTCCCAAAGACCCAAGCGGATTGAGCTGGCTTGGCTTAGCGACGAATCGAATATGTGAGGAAATTAAGTTTGTCATAGCTGATGTTCAGCTTCGGTACCGACGAGTTCATTGACTACTGTCGTGGAGTAGGCAGCGAGCCGTACATTTGCTTGAACAGTGCGTGACCTACTTGCGCGCGAGCTGACAAGAAGTGGGCACGGGGTCGTACGAGGAAGCACTGGCATGGGTCGAGTACTGCAATGGGACTGGCGATACACAGTGGGTGATACCGAATTTGCAGAGTTGAGCGATTGTCCAGCTGGGCGAATCTTCGACGCAAGAATACAGGGCGTCACGAGCCGCATGCTGTGAAGTACTGGGGTCTGGGCAATGAAAGTGAGTTGGCAGCGTATGATTGATCTAATACGCAGTGTGGGGACCTTGGCAGGTCGGCAACTTGCTTCCGGCAGAGTACGCGCGCAAGGCCAAAATGTGGGCGCACGGCTTGAAGTTGGTGGACCCGAGTATCCAGCTCATATCGTGTGGCGAGACTGTGAGTTCGTCAGTCAAACTTTCAGTGCTAATGAAAGGGCGCTTCGGATTGGGATCGTGAAGTGATTCAGACTCTGCTACCGTGGGCGGATATGCACTCGATCCATTTCTAGTGAGTCGCGAGACACTGCAAACGGTGCTGATGGTAGTACGATGCTGGGACACGACAAGATGTCCAGTGTGGCGGGATACGAGTACGAGAAGAACGTGTTTGGTCCAGCGGTGAGTTGAACACCCCGATACTGTACCGATACCTACCGAGTTGTGCTGAGACAGCATAGGCCGCTGAGAAACATATCGAAGTGTGCAAATCGTTGATTGACATGGCCAACATAGCTCGCACATGGCAAAAGATGCCGGCAAAGGACATGAAGATCTGCTTTGACGAGGTAAGTCCCAACGTACATACGGTATCCGTGTAAGAGCTGAGTTCCATGCCAGTGGAACGTGTGGGACGACGTGAAAGCGCCCCCTTCGGCTGGGTTAGAGCAGGTATACGATTACACCGATATGCTCGCGTTCTGCGCTTGGCTCAATGTTCTTGTGCGCAAGCACAGAGATCTAGGCATGGCATGCTTGGCGCAATCCGTCAATGTCGTGAGTCACTGAACGTGTTGACTGGCGCTGATAGTAGATATCACCACTCATGACTTCGCCCGAGGGGATATTGCGGCAAACGCTGTATCACCCCCTGAAGCTGTTCAGCAAATACATGAAGGATGGGTATCTACTGCAACTACCCTCATTCCCCGACGTATAGTGCGTCTCGCACCTTCTATCCACTTGTTGCTCATGCTTGCAGCTGACACTTGACTTAGCACTGGACCCACATACCCCGTGTACATCCAGCAATCAGACTACAAACCAGCGTACGTCGACAGCGTCGCTGTCCTCGTGAAGAAGAAGGACAGCGGCGCGAGTATCCGCGTGAGCATATTGAACCGACATCCCGAAGCGGACTGGACGGCCAATATCGCTTTCGCCGGTTTTGGTGAGTACCTACCGAAAAGAACAGCCCTGAAAGAGCAGAGTTGCAGAATGTGGAGATCCACGAGATCTACTCGGACGATTTGGGCGCGACTGTAAGCCGACGCGATATTGCCTTCCTAGCTTTCTAGCACCCGCTAAAATTCCCTTTCTTCTTAGAACACCTTCGCACACCCGGACACGGTCATTCCGGCTATCACGAAGTTGAGCGGGAAGGAATGGGCAGAGCAAGATGGGTTTAAAGTGAAAAAGCATTCTTGGACATTCTTCATCTTCGATGGGCAACTCGCATGATCGTGCATCATAAGGGTAGGGAAATGCCAGGCACGACCTGTAGGATGGACAGACAAATCCCATCAGATCCTTATGGCCGCTTAGCTGTGTCATAACGTAGACCGAAATATGACTTGCAGTAAAGTATCCGTCAAGATGTTGGCCGCAGTCACTAATATTACCGTCAATTGCTTCAAGGACTTACTCGAAGAACATGAGCTGAACTTCGTGAACTTCCGGAGTTGGTACAGGAATTGTAAAGGCAGTTCTTGCAGATCAAGCTGTATGGACCCAGAGCCCCGAGCTACATCATCGGAGAGAATGGCAGTCATATTGCAGCTAGCGGGGTGGAGCAAAGCGGCCGAGAGGTGACCCGCAGCACAATGATGAGCCGTTCCCCACGCTAACACTCACCTCAACTCGATTTCTATACTAAACGCTTTAACCTCGGAAGAATTGCGGTTAAACCAGTGCAATTAGCAAGACATCTTATAGACGTAGGTTACCGATTCTCTACTACCATAATCCTGCGGCCATTTACTTGGATCCATCTGCCATAGCAGAGTTTAGCTCGTCAATGACAACCGCCCGCAGTATCTGGCGACCAGACCCGATGACTTTCCGTCCTCAGGCTCATCGGTAAGAGCTGAACGTTCTGGAGGCACTGTGCAGCAATGATAATCTTCCAGGGTATAAAGGCATCATGAAGAGCCCCCCAACAGCCCCATTTGGACCCCCGCATCCAGCAAAGGTCTTCTTACATACTCGAAACCTTCGATACCTTTAACAAGCTTGTCAACATGCCTAATTTCGGCAAAGCCACTGCTTTACGAGATGAACTTACTCCCATGCTCATTTTCGTTGCCCTCTTCTCGTCATGTGGCGCCTGGACATTTGGTGAGTGCAAGAAACCACACATCTACAGTCGGCTCCGCTGAGATCCACATAGGGTGGGACAACGCCTGGTGGGGCGGTATTCTGGGTAACACATACTTCGGCAACCACTTTGGAGACATCGCGACCACTGTTGATGGTGTCACGACGCATACCCTCTCTGCATCTCAGCAATCGGCAGGCACCGGTCTCGGTACAGCTGGTATCATGATCGGTTGTATGGTAGCTGGTCAAATCGCTCATTGGGGCGGCAGGAAGCTCTGCTTCTACGCCGTCGCTTCCGTCTCGTTCATTGGGGTCATGATCGAAGTCACTGCCGGTATCGGCGCGTCTGGACGTTATTACCAGATGGCGGCAGGCAAATTTGTTGTTGGCGGTGAGTGCGACAGCTAGCATGTTGTACGTGCGTGCTGATCCTCCTCAGTATCGATTGGTATCGCTTCTATCGCCGTCCCGCTGTATCAAGCCGAGTGCGCACCAGCCAGCATTCGCGGTGCTCTAGTCAACAGTTATGTCACTATACAGGCATTTGGCAGTTGGATGGCCTACTGCTGTTTATACACTCTGGTCAACTCCACCGGTCAAAAAGTATGGATCATTCCAATCTGCGTTCAGATGCTAGCGCCCATCGCTATGGTCTCTTTCGGATGGATGTTGCCCGAGTCTCCGAGATGGTTGGTCGAGAAAGGACGATTGGACGAGGCTCGCGCGACACTTGTTAGATTACACAGCGGTAAGCGTGCCGGCTACAACCCGGACGACGACTTGGCAATTTTACAAGAGGCATATCACGAGGCTGTCACTCGTCACGGAGAGAGCGCATGGCTTGACTGTTTCAAGGGAACCGACCTCAGACGAACTCTCATCGTTCTCGGTGTACAGTGTCTTCAACAAGGTCAAGGCATCAGCTTCATGTCATCCTACCTCGTCGTCTTCCTCTTGCAATTGGGTTTCTCGCAGACGTACCTTATCCTTGTCATCGGTGAGTGCTCGAACTGTCATGTAGGATACGTGCTGACTATAGTCTACTGTCCAGTCGGAGCACTACTCACCGTATTGACGTCTGCTGGATTCTTCACCCAAGACTTCATCGGTCGACGCAGCCTCTTGATGATCGGTGGTGCTTTCCAGGCTGGGAGTCTAATCGCCGTTGGTGGTCTCACTCGTGGCTCCTCCCTCTCCACGACCGAGATGAATGCCGCCGTTGGCTTGAGTGAGCATATCGCTTACATAAATGCTTATGTGACTCAAGTTGCTAAATGGTTGCTCTTTCAGTCTTCGTATGGCTTATTGCCTTCAGCCAATCTTGGACCAACATTCCTTGGACGGTGTCTGCCGAGCTTCCTGCCTCTCGTCTACGAGACAAGACTCTTACTATTGGCGCTTGGGGAGGATACGCTGTCGGCCTGATCATTGGTTTCGTGAACCCCTACATGCAGGACGCTGGGTACGGTAATTTGGGGGGTGGCGTAGGCTTTGTGTACGGTTCCATCTCCGTGCTCTCCGTGGTATACAGTAGGTTGGACATGACATCATAAACGTATTCAGTGAGCTGACAGCATCGCAGTCTATTTCTTCCTGCCGGAGCTCAAAGGGATCTCGTTGGAGGTAGTGGATGCCATGTTCGACGCTGGTATTGCTCCACGTAAGATGGGTACGCATCCCATGCGCTTCGAGAGGGTCAACGCCGAAACCGTCACCCACCCAGAACTTGCTCACGACTTGCACAAGAAGTGTGATCCTCAAGAGCATCTTGAAGACAAGGCCCAGGAACATGTACAGGTGTAGACAGAGAAGCACTCGACCGGGAAGCTTCGGTTGTAGCCGTGGTCTCGGAAATGTACAAAGATTGCACTAGTGGACAGTACCAGCTCTGAGAACCTGTCAATGTCCTGTGCACACTTGGCTGTGAAAGGGCAGAATCAGTCACGTCCGGATAATCTTTCACATTGACTGCCGGCCCGCAGCAATGGGGCTCTGCTGGGCATGCATCAAGTCGGGCCAGCGGCCTGAATCGTTGAGACAGCTCATTTCGAGTCGGTAAATTCAGCTCGGCCGTTGTACTCTTCCATCATTACGGCCGAGCACAAACCAGACTATGCTCTCCGCGAGCTTGTACTGGGGAAATGACCTGCATGTCAGCCGAGGTTTCTAGTGATTGGCTGGATATCTGAGCCGTGCTCTATCGGTCATATCCACAGAACCTGAACGATAGTCCGATATCGGTCCATTTCCGGAAGATCTCTGATCGGTATCCCCTGATGTGCTTGATCTGATCTGAAGTCGACATGCCACGCCTCTGATACTCGGTCGCCTGCGTCACTTCCAATGCGAAGATGCCGCCACTATGCTCGGGAGATTCTACGTTCTGATATCTGATGACGGGCCAATTCATATTAACAACATGTGTGCCACAGTTGAACAATCATGTATCTAAGGAGGCGTAGTCTGACCTACGGCTGCCAGTGTACAGCTCGATATACCCTCCTGGAGGCAGCTTGCGCTGCAGTCGTTTTTCGGTGAGCTTGTACGGGTCGGGGAAGTCTTCGTCCCATTCGCCGCTGGCGATGAGCTTGCTCAGCGCTCTCGCGCAAGTATGTGTGGCTACAAAGGTCAGTTATGTATGATCGTTTCGCTACTGCACAGCCTGACTTACTGCTCATGCCGTGACCCTAGAGCGAAATCTCAGCATTAAGTGGTGTGTATGGGGTGGAACGCGGTCTGACTCACGTTGAAACCAGCTGTCATGTATAGACCGGGCCGATTGGGCACTGCGCCAATCAACGGCAGTCTATCGATGGTGATCCCTTGCACGCCCATCCATGTACGCGTCAAA
This sequence comes from Cryptococcus sp. GC_Crypt_5, assembly GCA_026538355.1. Taxonomy (NCBI): domain Eukaryota; kingdom Fungi; phylum Basidiomycota; class Tremellomycetes; order Tremellales; family Cryptococcaceae; genus Cryptococcus; species Cryptococcus sp. GC_Crypt_5. The sequence continues at coordinate 52,708 of JALPBZ010000052.1, forward strand.
CCCTCTCCAATCCCCCTCTCACTCCAGTCCGCCATGGTGTTTTCCATGAATGACTCTAGATCTGTAGTGATCGTGTCAGATCAGCAAATCATCAGGACGATCGCTTCAGCCGGCACAACTAACACTTTGTACAGCCGGTAAGCAGGGTGGTGTCGTCCGCATTGTCGATGAACGTTTCTGGCTTGCCGATGCCCTCGGCCAAGTATTCGTTGATCCCCACGCCCACTACAATACCGCCAGCACTGGTCGCGCAGTAGCCCACGGGGAAGCCGTACGTCGCCTCAAGCGACTGCTCTCCACAGAAGCTAGATGGAGGAGTGTACAGTCCCATCTGCACGCGTACAGGGTAAATGAATGTTTTGAGCGGGTCGTCGTCGTCGGGAAACAGATGCGGGGTGTACGCGTTGGTGCAGAGGACCACCGTCTTGGCGTGGATCGTCCCCCGGCTAGTCTGCACTTCCATCTCGCCTGTTTCGAGTTTCGGTATAGCGAGCACCGGTGTGCTTGTGTGTAATGTCACGTCGTCGCGATCTGACGCTAGCGCGAGTTTGATCAATTCCGTGGTCAACTTGTGGGGATGTACAGAGCCTGCATTGCGAGTCGAGAAGGCTACGGCGCCTTGCACTCTGCTAATCTACATAATGGTCAACCAACGCTTGCGCAGTCTCCGACTCACCTTGACTGCCTCGTCCTTATCCTCGCAGAATATATGATCCGACCGGTCTTCCATGCCAAACTCCTTCAACGCCTTGCCATACTCCGCGTACTTCTCCTTTGCGCTCCTGAGCTGCTCGTCGGTCTTATACACCGCCATCACTTTGCCCTGCCAGAGATCGACTTTGTCGACCAGGCCATGCTTCTTGATCACATCCACGTTCAACATATAATTGTCCCACTCGAGTTGCAGGATCTCCATGGCTTGTCTCCGGGTAGCGCCCTTTCCGCCTTTCTCGACCGGCTTGATCAACTGCCCAAGCGAGGCAAAGGTTGCAGGTGCGAAGTGTCCTGTAGCATGAGTCAGCTAGGTAATCCGATCTGTTAGGCATGTACCGACCTCCATTACGCCCCGCTACAAGGAGTCACACAGATCAGCAAGATCATGCGACAGAGTAGGACAAAGATACTCACTCGCAGCATGACAAACCTCCTTGCCCTCCAGAATGACGATTCTGCGTCGCTCAGAGCCTCTCTGTGCTTCTTCGGAATGTGTCAAGTGATATGCCATCAAGGCCCCAGCGATACCGGCTGTCGTCAGCGCTGCGTAGACCGGCAGACTTACCTCCGACTACGACAATATCTGCCTTTTCGGGCAATGGAGCGTTCTTCCCATGATTGTGCAGACTAGTCGGACCGGTGTTCTATCGCCGTGTGAGCTTTCTGCTAATGGATCTTACACTCACCGAAGCGATCCAGTGCGAAACCGTAGACGTCCCTTGGGACTGCTCACCGAACGATGCCATACTGTAGAGGCGTATTATTTTTGCGTGGAGCGTGTCAATGACAAGGTGGATGATTTCAAGGTACGGAGTTATCGCGGAAGGAGCGGTCGTAGGTCGTCCGAGGACGGAATATGTCTGTGTCAGGCTCCAATGAGTCCTATGCCGTATCTTTAGGAGTGCATATCCGGTCGGCAATGGCTAGCATGGCTAGCATGGCCATCTGATTCGCTGTCGTACTAAGCGTCGGCAAGCAGGTGATCAAACAAGGCTTAGAGTTTCCTTATCGTAACGGCGAGATCTCGTGTTCAGGGCACACCAGCTAACCGAGCGCACAACTCAGCTTATCTTCCCAGCGAGATCTTCCATTCAGGGCGCACCAGGCGGGGCTCGTCACTAGGACAAGAGAGGCTGCGCCGTGTCCAGCCCGTGAGAACGCAGCCAGGGTTCAAGCGTGCTAACGATTAGGTTCCGTATGGAAGCAGAGGGGGAGCTCGTGAGAGCAGATCTCAGAACGAATCGGCATTCAAGAACGACCATGTGAGGCCAATCGGTTTCTTCGCTATCCTTTATCAACGTACTCCCAGGCTGCTTTGCCGACGCTAATCTTCTGCTGGTGACTGCTGATTGGGTGATTGGCTATCGCGGCCAGATCATCATATAAATAAGCCCTATCTTTCCCCACCCCACCCCCTTCTCACATGCTGCAAGATCTAACAGACCTCGTCTTCTCCACCCACCATGGCACACAGCGATGAGATTGAGCGGGCTCCGGCCCAAAACACCACTGTCGAGTTCGACGACGAGAAGAAGGCAGACAACAATGCCTACTCCGTGCAAGTATTGGACGCCGAAACCGGCGGAGTTCATCAAGGGGACACCATATACGATAACATCCCCGAGGGTGTAGACCCAAAATATGTTACTGAGGAGCGGGTCCATCGTGGCCTTGCGCAGCGCCACATCCAAGTCAGTTTGCATGACATTCCTTCTGCCCGTCCAGTCGCTGATCTACCTCTTGCAGATGATCGCACTGGCAGGAGCTATCGGGACAGGTCTTTTCCTTGGTTCGGGGAAATCGATCCGACGAGCTGGTCCTGTAGGCACTCTGATCGGTTACGGTGCGGTCGGTTCACTCGTCATGTCCGTCATGGGCTGTTTGGCGGAAGCTTCTGCTCTTGCTCCGATCTCTGGAGCGTTCGTCCGACACGCTGAGTTCTTTGTCGACCCTGCGCTTGCATTTGCCATTGGTTGGTCGACGTTTGTCGGATCCGCTGTTTCCGTTCCTGCAGAGTGGACCGCCGTCGCCGTCATCATGACCTACTGGACGGATCTCAGCGCTGGTATCTGGATCGCCATCTGCATCGTCATCACCTTCGCTAGCAACCTGTTCCTCATCCGAATTTACGGCGAAGTCGAGCTCGTATGTGCTGTATTGAAGATTGCTTTGATCCTGGGCTTGATTCTGTTCGGTCTCATCTACGACCTTGGTGGCATCTCTGGAGCTGGCAGGATTGGCTTTAGGTACTGGAAGGATCCTGGAGTCTGGGGTCAAGGCTACTACTACACTGATAGCGCTGCCGGTCAATTCGTGAGTAAACCCTCGCGCAATTCACGCTGACCAGCAGTGTGGCTTCTGGCTCACCTTAATCAACGCCGTCTACGCCTTCTCCGGTGTCGAGAGTCTTGCCATCGCGGCGGCGGAGACCAAAAACCCTCGCCGCAATGTACCCAAGGCTGCCAAGAATGTTTTCATCCGTGTCTTCGTCTTCTACATTGTTTCGCTCTTCGTCGTGGGTCTCATTGTGCCCTCAAACGACCCAAACCTCTTGACGTCAAGCGGCACCTCGGCATCTTCTCCCTTTACCATTGCCGCTACCCGAGCAGGAGTCAAGGTCCTTCCAAGCATCATCAACGCAATCGTCATAACCTCTGCATGGTCATCGGGCAATCACGCCATGTTAGTCGGCTCCAGGACGTTGTACGCTCTTGCCCTCGAAGGCAAGGCACCCAAGCTCTTCACCAGGATGTCTCGCTACGGCATCCCTTGGGCCGCGGTTCTCGCCCAAGGCTCATTCCAGCTGCTCGCATTCATGTCATTATCCGAAGGAGCAGTCACCGCATTCAACTGGATCACCAACATCAACTCGTCCAGTACCCTCATTCTCTGGATGGTGATCGGCTACAACTCGCTGCGCATGCGCCAGGCGATGAAGGCGCAAGGCATCTCTGCTTCCAGGCTCCCTTGGGCTGCCCCATTGCAACCTTTCATTTCGCACTACACTATATGGGGCTCGTTCCTCGTCCTCATCACTGGAGGATTCTACTCTTTCGTAAGTCTCAAATAACTGTACAAATGTGCTGACATCTCAGCTTCCTGGTAACTGGGATATCTCCGACTTTGTCTCCAACTACTTCTCCATCGCTTTCATGGTCGTGCTCTACGTTGGCTACAAGGTTTTCAAGCGCAGCAAAGTGATTCCCTTGATGGAATGCCCCGTGGATCAATTTATAAAGATCGCGGAAGCCAACCCCGAGCCCGAGCCAACTCCCGTCAAGGGCTTGAAGGGTCGTTTCGCAGCCTTCTGGTGGGGATAGAGTTATGTATGCCGCGAAGGTGTCTATGGGTGTAGGAGGAGGATGAAATTAGTTGTGTCATAATTAGAATAAGAAGAATAAATAGCATTGCATGTAATGAGGTCTGCTCCGGGCCGCCGATCGCTCACGTCGCAGTATCTTCTGTGCCTGTCAGAGCACACTGCACCACCAAACACAGACTCGACTGCAAGCATTGCGCATGTTATTCCAACCGAGGTAACCGGTGCACGCGGAGTCCGATGCGTAGTCTAGGGAGGATGACTAACAGTCCGTCAGGTACGGCGCCACCTCGTTTCAACTTGACGGCCCGGGCGGGCCTTGCATCCGGGGCGCAGTAGTGTGTGTAATGAGAATCAGTAAGTAATCGAGTGAACAACGCGAGCACGCCTCCGCGTCACAACATCATGAGCTAGTGAATGTCGGCTGCGCACTCGGTTTAACGTTCTACCGTAATGTCCCGGTTAGGCTTATTTAAGCATCCGGACACGAGCCTTGGCGGAGCGCCACGGGATCAATGCGGCGCGTGATGATGCAAGCGCAGTCGTCGCCGCAGTCGTGTCTACATAGCCATCAAATGGTCCGACACCCCCAGAATGGCTGCCCGGGGCCGGATGGACCCCGGGCCGCTACCGCAACGATAGGCTGATGTTGGCGCTAGCGCCTACATCGCCATCGCCATTGCTATCGCCATCAGGATTGAGTATTTATTGTCTCATTCGAGGGTCACTCTGCTGCTCGATTCCCCCACCCCAAGCACTTTCGGCTCACCCACTGAACCACTTGGATATTTGGCGCGCACCACTCACACACTCGTCACTATGGCCGACACTGACGAGAAGAACATTGACTTGTCGCATATCGAGAACCGCCTCGATAGCGGGACAAACCCCAAGGAGGTCCATCATGCTGGCCAGAACAGCGAGGAAGCCGCCAAGATCCTCGAGGCCGCAGGTGGAGGCGTCGACTACACAGTCGCGGACAATAAACGTATTCTGCGCCGTATCGACCTCTTCGTCTGCGTCCCGATGTGCTTGACCTATCTCCTCCAACAACTCGACAAATCCAGTCTGTCTTACGCGGCCGTCTTCGACCTTCAGGCCGAGACGGGATTGGTCGGCACACAGTACTCGTGGTTGACATCCATCGGCTACGTCGCGCAGCTCGTCTGCCAACCCCTTTCGTCGTATGCCCTGGTCGCATTCCCGGTAAAGTACTGGGTAACGTTCAACATGACAGCGTGGGCAATCACCACTGCTTGTACTGGTGAGTAGCCCTCGAAACGCTGGTACTCTGTATGCATTACAGGTGTTGACGGACAGTCGACTCGTAGCTGCCGCCACAAACTTTACCGGTCTTATCATTTGTCGACTGTTCTTGGGTATCTTTGAAGCCACTATCCTGCCTTCGTTCATCTTCATCAGTAAGTTGTGGCACATGTCGAATCGAGTTCATCTGACATCTGCCTGCAGCCCAGATGTGGTGGACTCGACGGGAGCAGTCTTATCGAACCATCGCCATCCAGTGCGCCAACTCTGGCGCCGTGTTTATCGGCCCATTGCTCTCGTACGCGGTCGGCCACATCAACAAAGGTATCTTGCCGTATCAAGCCATCTTCCTCTTCCTCGTAAGTGTCCTCGATCACGACGTGTGACCCGTCAGCATAACACACAGCTAATCATTCCTTCGGCTGTCAGGGATGTCTGTGTCTCGCGGCAGTGCCATACGTCTTCTGGTCGCTCCCCAACTCGCCCACCGATGCGCGTTTCCTCAAAACTGACCAGGATCACCTGATCGCCATCGAGCGACTCCGAGAGAATAACACTGGTATCAAGTCAAACAAGTGGCAGTGGAATCACGTTCGCGAAGTATTCACGGATCCCAAGAGCTACATGTGGGCCGCAATGTACTTCTGTACCGCCTGCCCTTCCGGAGGTATCGGCTCTTTCGGTGGATTGATCACAAAAGGTTTCGGCTTCTCGACATTCCAAGTGAGTTCGTTTGTCAAATACGATTAGAGCCATATTGACTAGTAGTGCCGCCTTCAGACTATCCTCATGCAGATGCCAACGGGCGCTATCGGTATCATCACCTTGCTCCTCGGCATTTACTTCTCCAACCGATTCAACACGCGATGGGCCGTCATCCTCGCCATCACCTTGCCGCCAATTGCTGGTGCCGCTGCGCTGAGCCAGATCAGCCGTGACAACCCTGGTAACTTGCTCGGCTGCTACTATGTCATCTGGCTGTACGGCGGTATTCGTGAGTCATGACATACTCTGACCACCCGTGCCACTTTCGCTAACGCTAAAGCTTTCAAAGAGCCTCTGCTGTACACTTGGGCCAACTCGAATGCTGGTGGCACCACCAAGCGTGTCGTCACCTTTGCCTTCATGTTCGGTTTGCAGTGCACCGGAAACGTGAGTAACCCTCTCCTTCGTTTGTTTATTCTAACAAGCAGTACTGACGCGCAAGGACAGATCGTTGGCCCTCAAGTATATCTCACGAAAGAATCGCCATACTACCACACGGGCCTGTACACCGATATCGCCTGCTGGTCTCTTCTCTGCGTGCTGATCGTCACGATGCGATTCTACCTCGCCCATCTTAACCGCCGCCAAGAGGCTAAACGCGTCGCGATGGGTCTGCCGGCCAACCTCAAGGATATCTCAATAATGAACGTCGACGAGGCGGAGGCGTACAAGGCCGAGCTCAGCATTCTCCTCGCGCAGCAAGGGACTACCGAGGCCAAGCTCTTCGAGAACGCGTTCGACGATTTGACCGACAAGGAGTAGGTCGCAATTTCCCCTATAACGATAGTGGCACATAGAAGCTGACTATGGATTTCCCATAGGAACCCGATGTTCATGTACATCTTGTGATTGTCATACAGATTGTTTAGTTGGTACAGGTTGCTTGAGCCCGCGGTGTACTAGACACACCGATGAGATCTGGTGATATGATAGTGGCTCTGAAATAGTGTAACACAGTTGTCAGTGGAGGTATAAGTATTGTACGCGGAGGAATTTGGTATATGTAGAACTCTCAGGATTATGCAAACGGATGAATATGGCGCTTCAGCACCCGCTTTGTGACTTGAGAGTGAAACGAGTGAAACTCAGGACAAGTGGTGAAACTCCACAGTGGAACAAATCCACGCTGAATGTTGATGTAGACTGCATAACTTCTCATTTCATATTTGCTCGTCACATCCTACTCCTCAAACTTGATGCAGACCTTGCCGACGTGCTTCTGCGCCTCCATGTACTGGTACGCTTCCACGAGAGTGTCGAATGTGAACACTTTCTGGTCGACCACAGGCTTGATACCGTTGCTGTTGATAGCCTTGACCATGTCTTCGCACTGGTCGACGCTGCCCACGAAGATACCGCGTGCGATACACTGGTGGGCGAGACAGTCGAGGATTGAGGGGATCTCGTCGTCGCCTTTAGCGACAAAGCCGATAACCGAGATGACGCCTTGGAAGCCAATAGCGTTGAGCGAGTGCTGAAGGGTGCCTTGACCACCAATCTCGACAATGTGTGCGAAGCCGGCGCCGCCGGGAGTCAGCGCTTTGGCGGACTTGCCCCAGTCCTTGTCCTCCCTGTAGTTGATGACGTGGTCGGCGCCGAGCGCCTTCAGCTGCTCTGCCTTCGCCGAGGAAGAAGTGGTAGCAACAACGGTCGCACCGGCTGCTTTAGCGAACTGCGAGATAATCAGTCACATGATACACTTTCGTGTGATCGATTGATTGACTCACCTGCAGAGCGAAAAGAGAGACGCCGCCAGTTCCTTGGGTCAAGACCCAATCTCCAGCCTTGAGCACCTTTCCCTGCAAGCCGAAGAAAGAGTCCCAAGCAGTCAACGCAGCGCAGGGCAACGTTGCTCCTTGCACAAAGTCGTAGTCCTGAGGCATCAACGCCGCGTCCAGCTCGCTGACGACGAGGTACTCTCGTGCAACACCATCTATGGGTCCGCCGAGCGACGGCTTGCCAGGCCGTTGAGCTTGGTGGAAAGTAGGCAGGACCTTGTCGCCCTTTTTGAATTTGGTGACTCGCGAACCAACTTTCTCCACCACGCCGGCGGCATCGGAGACGGGAACCATTACGTCTTTCAGCGGGAATGGGTATGAGCCCTAGCACCGTCAGTCTCAGCACATTTCCTAGAGAACTCACTCGAATGATAGAGATGTCTCGGTAGTTGAGCGAAATGGCTTTGACTAGAAACATCTGTCAGTCAAGTTTCGACTAGTGGAAAACCCACCTTTGACCAGGATGTCATTCTCGCCGACTTGAGGGATCGGCTGGTCCTTCTCGAGCTTGAGCTGGTCGTAGTCTCCCCGGCCAGAGAGCTTCCATTGCTGCATAGTGGTCATTTTGGTTGATGTTTTGTTGATGGTTTGTTGATGCAAGAAGAAAGAGATGTTGATTAATGCATGTATATTAATGCTATAAAATCAAACTTGATTATTATTCAGCAAGACATATACAACAGTCGTACGCGAGCACTGTACGCGAGGCCTCCACGTGAGTGACGTCAAGGCTCGTTACCACAGTCACCGGTTAAGTTGCTTGATAATGCATACCAAAACTCGTGTGGAGGTCGACCACGTAGCTGAGGATTGACTGTAGCGAGCTCGAACAACATGGTAGATCTCTGATCACTAAAAAGTACGCGAGACTTCAATGGTTCCGACAATACTTGGCAGCGAACGGATGCACATAAACCTGCTCCGAAAAAAACGGAGCTCGTGTCTACGCCGTTCAGTCGGCGCGGCGCATGGCGTGGCGGACTCGGTCAACCGACGATCATTGCCCAAATGAACCGAACGCGGTGAGGTCCGCTTCGGCGCCTGCACACCATCTTGCGAACAGATGGCGCCATGCTAAGTGCACTCTTGCAAGGAGGCATGTATATAAAGCTGCTGGCTTCCTGTGATAAATGGACTCCGCTGCATGCACGAGACCACGAAATGAGCACTAATCTGGACGTGGACGTTCTCACGCCTCCTACGACGGCAAAGGCCGTCCCCGAGCGTAACAAGTCGATATGGCTCGCCTTCCTCAGTTTCATCTGGGATAGCGACACGTATCTCAAGTCTCCCGAAGAGCGACGGCTTCTATGGAAGCTGGACTCGGCGATGCTGACCTGTTTATGCCTGGTGAGTCGTTTTGAACCTATGGCTCCCGACGTTGCTTTGCGACAAACTCCGTCTTCAGAATGGCAGGTCTGTGTAAACGCAATTGTACACGAGCAATCAGACTGACAGCTCTCGATATTCTAAGGGCTTCTTCTGCAAATACGTCGATCAATCGAATCTCTTGCAGAAATTCACTGATGCGATGCAGAATCCACCAAGAAATATTCGGTGGTCGAGATCAATATCCTGCCAACGTTCATCTCGATCATACAGCTAGTGACGACGCTCACGTGGGGCTTCTTGAGCGACTACACCGGAAGTCGATTCTGGTTCACGTTCGGTGCGATCCACTATACCCCATCAGCCTATCTGCAGCACCACGCTGATACTAGGTTCCCTGTAGGGCCGCTGGCATACGGCGCAATCCCCGTGGGCATTCTTGCCGTCTGGCCAGCATCGATCCGACTCAAACAATTCGCATTCATGACTCTAGGCGTACAGATCATGACGGCGATTATATATTCTTGGTGGGCGGAGATCTGCGCCGCGGACCCGCTCGAGCGCGCGCTGGTAATTGGCATGAGCAACGGTTTGCAGTACGTCATGAGCGCGTGGATCCCCCTGCTCGTCTTTAAACAAACGGATTCTCCGACTTTCCGTAAAGGCTTCATCTCCGACTTTGTCTGTGAGTACTACTGTACACCGTGGCGCCTTGCATGGAGTGGTGAAATCAGCTTATGGGTTCCCTTAGTCCTCCTCATCGCGCTGGTCATTCTGGTCATCATCAAGCTTCTGCATCAGTCGGATCTGCGCAAGTCGGCCAGACTCGGCGAGACGAACGCACAAGAAGTTTTCGCCGAAGAGGACGCCGGGGACAAGAAGCTTGATGGCGCACCTCAGGATGAGGACGTTATTCCAATCTCCAGAAAGGTGCTCAGCCACCAAGCGTAGTAATTACTGGTGTTTGAGCGTACCAGCTTCCGTGTTCAACCTCGGTCACTAGGTGAGGATTGGGGAGCAAACTTAGATATATCTGTCGACCGCCTTGCCGATCTTATTAAGTAAAATCGCTCAGCAAGAAAGTGCTGGACCAGAATCAGAGTGATATTCTCCTCGAGGGTGTCTTATGGGATGTAACAAGCTCATGAACGTCGACGGCAAAGACCATCACATCTGTAGAGTCAAGTCACACAAAGAGATTCGTACAGTACCTGCGGTGAGATAATTGCCCGCGGCCGTAAGGTACAGACAGGTATCAGATATCGGGCCGATCACGTATTCTGCTCTGTCATCCAATTCTCGTTTCCGTGATCGCATCATCACCTGGCTTCACTTCCCTTCGCCCAAGACGAGATGCAATACTGACGCTGCGATATCTCACGATATACCTCTATGGCTGGGCGTTCTCATCGCCATCGCTCTCGGCTTTCCAGGCTGTGCATCCACTTGCGTGATATGTTCCCACTACGTCAATGAAGATGACAACAGTATAATCGTAAGGTGTTCCCGGCGGCTGTGAGCCGCACTCGACCAGTGCAATGCGCAGTAGCCTAATTTCCCGCAATGTCAGACACTCCCAGTCGTCCATCTTACAATTCACCGCAATCGTCCCCTCAGATGCGGCTCTACAGTCCACCAACTAGCGCTGGATGGTTGAGGACTGACGAGTGACGATACGACTGTGCGCAAGCACACAGTGACAGGCATACGTAGACTGGCTTCGAGCGATATATATATACGCTCGCGCACAAGTGTCTACTGATCTCGTCGGTGCAACTCAATCAACCTTGGATAGTTATCACTAAACCAAAAGCAATACTCACCTCAATACTCAATATACTCTATAGTCCAAATGCCTCTGAAAGCCGGGCAAACCCCTCCCCTCAATGACAACGCCGTAGCAAGTACGTCCTCTCCTCTCTCCTTCTCTCCTCTCTTCTCTTCTCCGCTCTCCTGCTCGTCTAGTTGTCAGATACCGCGGCTGTGGCTGACCAACCTGTGTTTCGCTTGTAGTCAACGGCACGACAGCGGAGAAGCTTGATCGGCTAGCGTTAAGGGAGATATCGGAGACTTGGCCCTGCTCTAGGGATACTTACGAGTGGCCCCGCGTACGTCCATAACACTTTCGCTCGGGGTTCGCCTTCAACTGATATCATTTTCGTCGACGTCGCAGTACCGCGAAATGTTTGCGGACGACGCTTATGTGTTCACTACGTGGAGTGGTGGCAGACACATTGACGACTTTATCAAAGTCTCCATCGAGGGCTTCGAGAATGTGCGTATGCGCGTATGCGCGTATGTGCCACTTACTGCCTCTTACACTACATTACACACGTATATCGGTGTGCGTATGCTGTGTACACGGGGCTGACAAGAGGCGGCAGGGCGAGAAAATCCGACATCAGGCCCTGGGAGTAGTCTCGGACTTGATCCCATCAACTTCAAGAGCGATAACCAAGATGCACACTGTCATAGTGCAGCGTTTCACCCTACCGTGCGGTTCCCCGGGGTACGAAGGGACGGAATGCGAGGTGGACGTGGACTGTCAGTGCCGGTTCGTCTATCTCTCCGAGAAGAACGAGGACGGGGAGTGGAAGGTCCATTATTACAAAGTCTTCTATTATCGCGATCGCATGATCCCCGTTGATCCGCGCAGGATCCCACTGGTACGTCGAGCCTCAGCCTTCCAGCTCTCATCCTGCAAGCAACCAGCTTCAAGTCTCAGCTGAAGACAGACCAACGAGGTGTCATATCAGCTGACATCCTTCCATTGTCGGTCAAATTCACTGTAGATCGACGACGCCAAGCTCGCCGATATGCCGTACGGGTACCGCAATCTGGGCTATTGTCAGGCCCTCCTTGGTCATCCGGTCCTCAGAGACTTACCGGGCGCTACGGGCGAAGAACATGATCGGTTCGCTGAAGCGATGGTCAAGTGGGGTGAAGGCGCGGACAAGAAGACCGTTGATGAGTGGTTGAACATTGATCGCAATGCCAAGTGATCCGTTGCTGCTAGCATAGCACACGCACTAAACTCATCCATTTTGGTAGAGTGCATATAGAAAGAGGAACAAATCTAGAAATATACATAGACAGACCCTAGAGAATAGACAAACCGAAAGCATATCATCTTTACACATGCAGAAGTATGGACCCAGTCGCAGACTCCGTCTAGACTGCAGACTCGGGAATGTCGAACATCTGGCGATAGCCTTCGAGCATCTTCAGCGAGATATTCGATCCCCCACAAACGACCAGCACCACCTCGCTCTTCTCGTCCAACTGTAGCACCTCCCTCAATTTCCCACTGTACACAGCGGCCAGCGTCGCCCCGCACGCAGGCTCCACGACGATCCGCTCGTCATCGGCAAACCGGATGCACGCCTCCACCGCCTCCTTGTCCGTCACTACGACACTGTGGAAATTGGGTTCCAGTCCCCATCGCAATGCTTCGGACGCGACGCGCACGCACCCGAGCGAATTGGCGATCGAGGTGATACCGGGTAGAGTCACCAGTTGGCCCGCTTTTATGGCCTCGTGCAGTGATTCGGCCCCTTGCGTCTCGATACCGATCACCTGGGTGCTGGATTGGCCGCCTTGCGTCGACGATTTCGCCAATCCTTGGCACAAGCCAATCATCAATCCCCCTCCGCCGACACACGCGACGATGGCGTCCGGCGATCCGCCAAGCTGGTTCTCGATCTCGGCCCACATCGTCTCCGCGCCTTCCCATATGTCCGGATGATCAAAGGGCGGGACATACACCCCATTTGGGTCGTGCGCAAGTATCTCTTCTCGCAGATATTTATCGGCATCAAACCACGTTTTGCCATGTTGTACCACGTCGGATAAGCCAGCACCGGCCGTCTTGATCTTCTCAATCATCATTGGTTTTGTGGATAGGGGCACGACCACTTTGGATCGATAGCCCAGATCCGTAGCTGCCCTGACGCATGCGAGACCCGCGTTGCCGCCTGACGAAGCGTAGAAGTGCAGAGGTGTCCCGGGCTCAGCCGCGAGTACAGCTTTACGAACGAGGTTCCCTATGCCCCTGTGACAACTCGTTAGCACGTGTACAGTCTAGCTGTAGGAGGGGTATGTAGCTAGCCCACCTGGACTTGAACGATCCGCTGGGTTGAATGTTCTCCAGCTTGAGCAGGATACGACTAGCGTAAACAGGTCAGCAGCGGTATTGCAATAGTGTAACCACATGTAGGAGGATACTCACCATCCAGCGAGCTTGGAAAGAGTAGCCGACTCGACAAGCGGCGTCTCGATCCATGGTTGAGGTACGACTGGGCTGATAGTCATCTTGCGGTGTTACGCTTTGATATCGTTGATATCGGTAGATCAAATGCGTAGATGAGATATCAAGCGGGATTATGGGATTTGGGTAAGGAGAAAGGTTGCCTTGATAGTCCTGGCTTACGTTTAGGTGCTATCGGTGCTATTTGTCGACGTGGATGGGGATATTACAAGAACTGGTTCGTTCGAGCATATTCCGCGTCCTTATAAGCCGGAACGGATGGACGCCTCTCGTTCTGGTCGTTGGAAATTGTCGCTGTCTCAGCGCATCGACTCAGACTCTCTTCGTGCGCGATATGCGATATGGGATATACTCGAGTACAGGTATCCTGCGCGCCGAAGCACGATGCACAACAATCACCACTCTACGCAATTTCCAAGAAATGTCAATGACAATATCAAAGTAGACCTGCTCAATTTCCAAGATAAGCACAGTGAGCAGAAGGAGCGAAGATAAGCGCCCATTGTACGGTAAATAAACTATTTTCCAACACTTGATTGTGGCTTGTGATTGTGGGAAATTAAACGGATCTTGGTAGATACCAATGGGAAATTACAAGACACCTTGGCCGTCTACATTCAGCAACATGTCACGAGCCGTCGTGCAGTCACATGCCTGTACCCTATGCGCCGGCAATCGCGTTGATTACGATCATACCTGGACTAGAGGATTGGACAGTCTCATCCACGTCGATAACGCCATTGAGACTCATTTCAGCAATAAAAATGATAATGCCATCGACTATGAACCCCAGACCATGAATGTGTGCTATTGATATGACTCCGTCTACTCTATGTGGCCATGATGGCAGTGAGTCGGAAATGATGTGCGTCGGGGTTTGTTTCGTGTGCGGTCTCCTCGACGATTTCACATGTGACGCTGTGAGATTCACATATATCAGTAAATGATTCCTCTTCAATTATCCATGCACGCAGTGGAACGTACTAGTGATCACCCGCTGTAACCTTTTCGTCGATATATGCGACCCTACAATACTGTCAGCGCACACTTGCGATCATGATAGACCAATACTCACACAGCCACATTGTACTGCTTGCTCCAGTAACCCGACAGCGGTGTCGCGCCTTGCACGTTGTCGTCCACCCAGCACTTTGCGTTTCCGAGGTTATAATGCTGGCTTCGGAGGTAGTACACCGCGACTCTATTGCAGCATTTGTTTAGTAGGGGACGAATCAGTGAGTTGACACTGCGACTCACCGCCCCGCTGTGACCTTGATCTCGACTCGTATTCTAGCACCGACAGTATTGGACACCCAATAATGTTTCTCCCCATTCCACACATACGGTTCCCATCCATCTGCCGCAGTGGGCTTCATGGGATTCACGGCGTCGTTCGCATCCGCACAGAACAGCGAGGGCTGTACTAATCCCGTGATGTGTCTACCAGATGCTGGATCGGGTTTGCGGGGATCAACGACATCGCGCAGAGGCGTGAAGATGCCTACTGGCGGAATGGAGTATGGTGTTGAGGGCAAAACGAAAAGCCGCCTTTCGTTCGCCATGGCCATGAGAGGTTCGCGGTCGAATGTCTGCTCCCAGCCCTCGGGCGGTGTGACGGGATCAACCAGATGCAGTGTATCGAGAGGGAATGGGATGTCCACAAGGGACGAGAAGGGTTCCGTGGTGGATATTGTGTCGGTGGCAGGAGGAACGGCCGGGAGGCCGTATCGAGTGAGAAGGCATAGCTCTGATTCGAGATATGCAATGATAATGTCTGCGAGAATGCGCTGATACTCGTCAGCCTGGTCTTTGAGGGATGACTCACATGTCCTCGGGCATTAGGATGCAGCAGGTCGGGCTGGAAGAATGATTTTGCCGTTGACTCTGGATATCGAAGGTAATGGTTGAAAATGACGCGCTTCATCGAGACGTAGGGAACATCGTAATATAGGGCTATAGGCGCATGGACGAGTTGAGGATCGCCATAGCCTTGGTCTTGGGCTACTTGCGGTCCCCAAGCCCCGAGAATGAGAATAGCGGGTTGGTTCGAGAATTCCGAGAGAGCACGAAGCAGCTGATCGAAGAAAGCTTGGTATAATAAATCGCTGCAGGTCAGCTGAGTCAAAAGTCGTTGACTCACGCTTGGTCGTTGACGTCAAAGTCGAGTACGATGAGGTCCGTGTCTGCAGCAATATGGTGCGTTCCGCAGAACGCATAGTAGCTCGAATCCATTCCGCCAATAGCACCATTCCTGAACTCGTGCCGCGTCTGCGCGGTAGTCAGCGCTAGTGCAGCAATGGGAAAGGTGACACTTACGTCTGGGAATGTTGCTGCGAACCAGTTCTTCAGAAGAGAAGTATAGCATCCTGGACCTGCTGGATCACCTTGGGGATACTCGTCGCTGGGGTGGACTCCGTGACATGCGGATACTAAGACGAGTCCCGTCAGCTGGCTCGCGAGGCGTTTAGCTGCAACAGCAGAGCTTCCGCTCACCACTTCCACCTAGGACACCAATCTTGATTGTCTCGCCCTCTCTAGCCTTTTGCAGCATCTTCCGTATTCTGGCGCCTGAACCTTCCACCAACCGACTCGCTTTGAGCCCTTCCTCATGATATATCTGGCACAGCTGTCTCCCAGCGTCCGTTTCTCCGCACGTGCACGACCTCACCACTTCTTCGTCGTATATCGCTTTGTTGGTGGATGTCGATCCGGATGTAATGGACACTTTGGGCAAAGGCGGTAAACCCTTGACGTGCGGGTGGACCAGCGCGTAGAGGAATAGCAAGAAGAAGGGTAGGGACAGAGCAGCGAGGGGTTTCCACCATCGTTTCAGCGCGTGGTAGAATGTCGGATGGCGATGATGCAGCGCGCTCCGCCGGGCTTTCCGCGGCGAGTGCAAACTGGAGCCGCTATCATCGTTGTTGCTGCTGTTGTAATATCCGTTCGACAGCAAGGGGCGAGACGAGCTCGAAGTGTCGATTGCAGACGAGGAGGACTGGCCGTACGCATCAAGCTCGAGCTCGTGCTCGTGCTCGTGCTCGTGCGCGTGCTGTCCCTCGTCGATGGGCATGGCAGCGGAGTTGCGTCTCCTGTATCTCCTGTAACTCCTATATCTCCTGGTCGTCGGTGTCAGTGGGTATCATACAATGTCATGCTACTGCTACGGAGGTGCACAGCAGGAGCAAAATAGTGTATATATGGAAAGAGCAATAACATCGCGTTTTTCCGAGCAGTGCACCAATTCACCAATTCACGTGTTCAAACCAAAGCTTATTGGTGTTTTTGGTTGTCGTGGCGCAATGGGTGCTGGTGCTGTGCAGTTGGATGTACGCTGCGTCACAGCTATCTAGCAGCTCAGCAGCTGGTCGCAGCCAGCAGCGTATGCAGCAGGTGGAACTCTTCAGATCGACTGCTGGAACCAAGCACATCCATCACGAGAGGGGGAGACCAGTGCCATTTTACTCAGAATAATTCTGAAGGCACAGAAAGCGCCTCGTGCCTTCATCCGACGATCGACGTTTGATGGTGTATAGCTAAAAACTGCTATCGGGGACACTCTCTTTAGCTGTTGCAGGGTGAAGATCCATTGCTTCTCGTTCAGGGGATATGCAGTCCATCTCGCGGCCAGAATTCCACCATCAGTGCAAGCGTCAACTGAGACCGGTGTCTTCGACGCAAGTACGGTAACACTGAACCGTAACGATCATTGCGCGTAGCGGAATGTGCGGAATCCCAATGCGTGATGAGTGATGGAAGGTCACGCTGCTCGTCTGGCGAAATCACAGCTCGCAGTACAACATCTCTCGCGCGAATTGACCTGCGGCTGAAAGGCTTTACTTTGAGAGTCACACTGGAACCGGATTCCGCCCAGGGAATGGTGCGGTATTGGTACTGACTGGTACGCCGCATCATACGGTTGAGCGCGTCATACAAGCCCTTGATTCCGCATACTGCATCGCTCAGGAATAGATAGGCCATAGCATAGGCTTCGGCCATTCATGCTCACTACGCGAGTTACTTATGGAAATGCCCGGGCACTGACCGAAGGGTTGGCTGTATGTACACGAGAGCTTCGGTCGATGCGTCCTCGGTCATCCACCGGCCCGCACGTGTTTTGACGTCAAGCAGCACTTTAGGAATCCGCTTTCTCCGGCAGGACGAAAGTAGAGTACCGGTGACTGACCACAATTCAGTCGATCAATCATTCATAACAGGTATATGCCTACGTCTCGATCGTCTCCCCGTCATCATCTTCTTCTTCATTCTACTCATTTACAATCACCAAAAGAAAGACAACATCATGGCACCCGTTGACACACTCTCGTTCAAATGCGCGCTGGTGACTGGCGGCTCGGGCGGTCTGGTAAGTCATTTCCTTTCATACGCTCAACATTCGAATCATCGTCTGACGTATTTTTGTTGGTCGTAGGGCAAGGCAATGGCGGCCGAGCTGGTGAAGCGGGGCAAGGAGGTGATCATCGTTGGCCGGGACGAGGAGAAGCTGGTGGCCGCCTCGAAGGAGATCGGCGCGCTGGCGCACTTCGTCTTCGACACGGGGGACATCTCTGCGATCGAGCCGTTCATCGCTAAGCTCATCAAGGAGTACCCGCAGTTGGACGCCGTGATCAACAATGCGGGCGTGCAGCGTCCGCTGGAAGTGCTGGGACCGGACTACGGCTTCGACCTGGGCTCTGCGGACGAAGAGATCAATATCAATGTCCGGGGTCCGATGCACTTGTGCGTCGGGTTGATCAAGAGCCATTTCGCCTCGCTCCCCGATGGTGCGGTGATCATGAACGTGACTTCGGCGCTGGGTTTCGTGCCCATGGCCGTCGTCAACCCCGTGTACTGCGGCACGAAAGCGTTCCTGCACTCGTTCTCCGTCAACCTCCGCTCCCAGCTCAAGAAGGTCGACAGCAAGATCAAAGTCGTCGAAGTCGTCCCGCCCCTCGTCCTCTCCGACCTCCACAGGAACCGCAAGGACCCGAGCGAAGTCACCAAGGAGAAGTACCCGTTCGCGTTGACTCCAGACGAGTTCATGGCGGACGTCATCAAGGGCTGGGAGGCGAACACGGACACCGTCGGCGCAGGCCCGTCCAAGAAGATCATCGACACTTGGCAAGGCTCCATCGGGGCCATATACGACCACGTTACCGCGTCCCAGTAAATTAGTCTGTGCAAGTCGGGGATTCGCCTCACTAGGATCTGCGGCGCACGAGAGCGACAGATTCTGACGAGCTTGCTCTGTTTCTCAGTCCCATCTAGTCTCTCACGCCAAACGCAATAGAAGAGCAACCCATACTTCATTTGTAGCAATACACATGCACCAAATATCATGCACTTACTCGCCACTTGGCTGGCTTCTCTCGATTGAGTCCAGCATCGAGGGCAGCTCAAACTGACGAGCCTGCCTCTACAGCGACAGCTGTACACCGTTGCAGCACGCGCACGCCGATGTGATAAAGCATGCATGATTTACTGATTTACTGTACTTCAAGATAACAACGACAGATCATACAGTATGCTTACTCCTGCCCCACTTTGCTCTGGGCGCGATACTTTTCTCCTCTTGTTCATTCTTGACATTGACACTTACATGACAACCGGTGATCTAGACATAGACAACGTTGTTCGTACACATGACATTTGGTTTCGGGAGGGGACTGGGAACACAGACTGCTGAGGGACAGTACAGTACGTCGTTTGATTCGGGTTCGAGGATGATGAATATTCGGTCTCGGTTTCATTGATGAGGGTGAGGATGATGGGTAAATAAATGGCCAGAAAAAGTTGTCGATCGTTCATCTGTAGCTTTGATAGCGTGCCAAGTCGACGCAGTACTAGATGGCCTCCCTCATGCTCTCCCTAAGCCAAGACACGTAAGACGCGAGGAATTGCACCTGCTCGAAACTCTCCACTGCCTTCATCCCCCTTCGGGCACGAAGCATCGCTATGACCCGTTCGACAACGGACATGACGATCTGATGTTCGAGCGCTTGAGGAATCTGCACGGGTTGTTGCGTGCCCTCGTGTTGTAATTGCGATTGCGATTGACGTATAGCCGCTTCTTCGACCACTGCTAACGAAGGATGGGGCTGGACAAAACCCATTTTGATGGCCCATGAACAAGCTGTCAGACCCGCACGCCCCACTCCGCCTAAGGTCAAGAAGAAAACAGGCAATGGTGTCAATAAAAGGGAAACTGAATTGGTGATACCCGCTTCCGCGTCAAGACTAACCTCGACAGTGGACAAGCACGTTTATGCCTTGAAGCGAGTACTTTGTGGCAATCAAGGTCACTTGGGAGTCAAACATGCTAACAGAGACAGGGGTGAAACCGTCAGGCATGGGCAAGCTGGACAAAAGAAAAACAGAAGTAAGCGGGATTGAGCCTGGGTGTCTTTCAAGCACACGCCAAAATTCACCGAATCACGTCCAAACCCGTCTCAGCGGCAACTTCACGATAAGTCTCCCAAGGCACGCCGAGAAGCGCAAGCTCTTCGTCGTCAAGGCAACTAATGATGTGCATAACAGTCACAGACGATTGAAATAGTAAGCAGCCGATCAACGAACACTGGACCAAAAAAACTCACCAGACTAAACATCCCACCCCTTCATTCTTTATCCTCCTCAAGTCTGTAGCCAGATCTCTGCAGACTGGTCCGCGACCCCTGCTGGGCCCATCCATTCGCAGTCGCTTACCAGGACAACTGCTCAATAGCAGGTTGCCAACCGAATGAAGGTGGTTGCGCTGTTGATTGAGCTGGGTCGTCCTGAAAACTGATTGCACAGGACTGGGAACTAAGGAAGCATTGGGTGCTGGTGGAGTGTATGAGAGGAGAAGGGATGGTACATCGATTGTTGATGACAGCAGTAAAGGGCCTTTGGAGGTTGAGTCAATCAAACGGGGCATGACCATATGCTGAGACAAGATTGGCAAAAGCTCAGCAGGGAAAAAAGGAGAGATGATGATAGGATGCGTGTCAGAAGTCTTCACGACATGCCCGAAGACTGCAGCTGGACCCTGGGCTTGAGCTGCACGAGCTTTCGCCAGATCCGGAACCGAGGAGGACATGCGATTGCCAGGGGTCGCCGGTTTGGTGTTTGGCAGAATGATCCCATTGTCCACCGCCTCCTCGACAACCATCGCCTCGTCCACCTTGCGTCGCTTTTCCTCACACGAATCGCTGACAGCTGGACGCTTGGCTCCACAGGACTGAGCGCGCGCAGGGCGAGGTGAGGAGAGCTCGGTCGACGACGACAGATCGGTCATATCCACATCCATGGCCGATTCGTCTTTGCTCAAAGCTATTGAGCTTGCCATGCTATCGAGCTCAGAAAGGCTTCGCACGCCCTTCAGCGTCTTTTGGACCACTGGCAGCTGCTGGGAGTTTGCCAAAGTCGCAAGTGTCAAGATTGGCGATGCCATAGCGGCCTCGATATCGGCAGCGGTTTGCTCCTCGTTCATAGCGGCAGCGAGAGCTTCCTCGGTGGTCATTTTGGCGACGATTGGTGAGTTCAGGGACGACTGATAGGATTCGATACTGGGATCTGTCTCATCGTCTGAGATGTCGCGCTGGTCGCGACGACAAGAGAAGAACGTTGAGGCATTGGCATACAGCTTGCTTTCGAGATCAGCTTGTCGCTGCATCAAAAAGGCAACGTGAGTGGGATTGATGTAGGACTGAGGGGAGTAGAAGTTGGTAGAGCCTGTTCGGTAAACCCATTAGCCGTGGAATCCTGAACGTACAGGGTGGACTTACCATTTGGTCCGTACTTCGACATGTTGTACCCGCTTTGCGGCCATTGAGAGCACAATCTCGCGCATTCCGTCACTCTGCGGTTCTCTGCTTCTGCCCACTCCCGCTTTCGAGCCAGTTGCTGCTCAGGAGACAAGTCTTGAAGCTCAGCTTCTGTCGGCCTGTGAATCACAGGAGGCAACGGTGGGATGATAGCGGGTACGACCTGAGGTCGAGGGACCGGCAAAGGCGCCTTCAGTGCTGGAACGGCGACAACAGGTTGAGAAGGCTCGACCTTGGTCTTTTTTTCTCCATGTTGTCCAAAAGGTATACCGATGCTCATGCCCGTGTTCACAACTACTTTGGCCACCTTGCCAACCCAAGATGCGCGAGGCTGAGCAGGCATTTCTGCCGGAACAGCGCGTTCAGAGATGAGCGAGGATTGTACATCGGTAGGATGTTGAACAAAGGACGCTTCGGATGACGCTGGTGTGACAAGCTGAGTGGGCGCTTGGGATGCAAAGCTGGATACGGAATCAGTGACATTGCTTGAAGTTGTGTCGTCAGTCTCGGAGTCGCTGAGCTGCCGGCGTGAAGACTGCGTGCTTAACAGATGAGAGCGAGAAGTCTGGAAGCTGTCCACAGATGAAGCACTAGCATAGGAGGAAGCCGAGTTTTGGCGGGTGATAGGTGGCGTATCCACGGTGAGATCTTCGGGAGGAGCGCGAATAGACTCGAATGACAGCCCGAGGGCGTCTCCGTCCGAAGTCTGAACATCTGTCTTGAAGAGACTGTCCTCTGCCGCGGTGGCGGGGAGCTTCTTCTGCTTCCTCCTGTGATGATGCTGATGAGTGGGACGAGATGCGAAGTGAGCAGCGGAGACGGAGGGCGCCGCACAATGTCGCATAGTTGGTGTCGAATTGCGCTGTGGGAAGTAAGGTTGGGGTGGCGGCGTGGCGGTGGCTGCTCGTGACATTGTATGAGCAGTCGAATATTTGGAAGAGAAGTGGCGGTTGGATTGGGGAGGGTGGCGAAGAAGTGCGGTGGCGAGGTATGGCTATGATTTCGGAGGGATTTGTTCGCCGCCGTTTTCTTCGCTCCTGTACTGATTCACCTCGTGTATCTGTGCAACGTGAAAGGTCTATGGACACCGGGAATAACAAAATCAAGGGTTGCTGATGACGGACACAGCCAAGTGGCGAATGTGACCGTAAAATGTGATGAGAGCGCTGCGAATTCGAGCCGGACTACCGACCTCCTTTATAACCAGGCAGGTGGGAGAGTGTATGCGAACAGGCAAGGAAGGGAGTGGAGTCGGCCTGAAAGGAAGGGTGTGGGTGTAAGGTAGAAAGATGCGAGGTCGTGAGTTAGGGATGGTGTGAGATATTTGATACCGTCCAGATGCTGTATGGATGTGAACCTAGGCGTAGGATGCAAAAGTAGGATGAGGACGTCTCGGAAGTTGTGATTGCAATGTGGTCGACCAGATGCAGTCAGCCTCGTTATAGAAGATGGTTATGCGTGATTGGTATAGATGGTGTAGCGCGATGCTTTTATCCGATGTCCGATAGCAGAGATACCGTTTTGACCTGACAGACAACGATGGGGACGGCCGGAAAGTGACCTAAGCCCAAAGACCCAAGTAAGTTGAGGAGTTGAGCGAAATATAATCGTCCGTTCTGGTTCTACAAGTATCGTATCGCGAGCGAATGCGAAGTAGCGACTGAACCGACTTTTAGTAACGCGTTGAACCGATTTATTGAGATGCGGCGACGAGCTTGCGCTCGACGGCGATGGACTTGACGATGATGAAGGACATGATGGCGGTGACAATTGACGATGGTGCTGGGGTATACCGGTGTAGAGATATAGGCGTGTTCGCGAGCTGGTATACCGTAAGATAGCGGGTAGATTTGGCTGAAAGAGATGGATGCGGATTCCGCCGGTTGTTGACGGGCGGCTGCGTCCTTTTGTCGAGACCGGATCAAGCCAGTTTTCTTGCGCTTTCTTCGACGGCGAGGTATTTTGGCGGGGCTAAGTGAAGCGAGGCATCAGCGAGTCAGCACCGACGCATGAGGAGTACGGGACGATTTGCCGCTCGCATATCAAACCCACATTACTTGTTGATAACTGGGTTCTTGCCACCGGCTCTACCTGGCTTCTTTTCGCTGTTCCACAAACGGGCTTTTATGCGTATTGTTGCGTCGATGCGTTGATGCGTGAGTGGTGAGTAGTGGGTTGGCGTATCTGCGTGCTAGAAAGAGAGACTGAGAATCCGAATAAGAGGAGAAGGGTGGTATGGTGGAGAAGCAATGCTGTGTGATATAGAGGAGCAAGGAGTGTGGAATGTGGAATGCGAGCTAGTACTGCAACGAGTGGCGAGTCGGTAATGCTCTAAGTCATGGTGAGAACAGGTGGGCGGGATCAATTCACCATGCATTCCTACCATTCCTGCATTCCGTTGCCACACCACACACGGCTCTCAGGGTACGGTATATAAAAAGGAAAATAATAAGTGACATAATCCAGGAACGCCCCACTACCACTCACACTAGCGCATAGTAAATGATTTTGTATTGACCAATTACAATACATCCGAGCCAATCGCGGTCTAATACAATAAGGACGATCCTATTTACACTAATACCACAATACAGAAAGTGGCACGCGTCTTAACACCGACACTCATTCAGATTACGTCAGAAACGAACTCTTATGTCCGAAGCCCAAAAATGCCACAATTCTCACATTTCACTCTCTGCTCCCCTTGTGCTCGTCGCTGCCCTCGCTCTGCTCACTATCGACAAATCTTCCTTGTCCATCGTTCATCCTCCCGTTCTTCATCCAAAAACTATAGCTTTGCCCCGACTTGCAGCAAGCACGACTCTGATTTCAGCCGACACAGTTGAAATTATATACAGAATCGCATAAGCAAGCCCCAAAACGACCTTTAAAATCACTTCTACCACCACCACCACCAACCCAACAAACCAATCATCAACAATGTCCGCCGCCGACAAGCTGCCCAAGTCTCTCCAGGCCACCGAGGAGGACATCCAGCTCCTCCTCGCCGCCCAGTGCCACCTCGGTACCAAGAACTGCGACAAGACCATGGAGCAATACGTCTGGAAGAGGCGTGCTGACGGTGTGTTCAGCGTTCTACCAAATCATCGGAAGTGGATGGAGTACAGAGACTGATTGCGATGCGTCCAAATAGGTATCCACGTCCTCAACGTCGGCAAGACCTGGGAGAAGCTCGTCCTCGCTGCCCGTATCCTCGCCACCATCGACAACCCCAACGACGTCTGTGTCATCTCCGCTCGTCCTTACGGCCACCGTGCCGTCCTCAAGTACGCTTCCTTCACCGGTGCTCAGCCCATTGCCGGCCGATTCACCCCCGGTTCGTTCACCAACTACATCACCCGATCCTTCAAGGAGCCCCGTGTGATCATCGTCACCGACCCCCGTGTTGACCACCAGGCCATCCGTGAGGCCGCCTACGTCAACATCCCGTGAGCAGCCAAAAGTCTTTATCAATTTCTGCTCAATACTGACTTGTCATAATCAGCGTCATCGCGTTCGCCGACACCGACGCCTCGCTCAAGTTCGTCGACGTTGCCATCCCCACCAACAACAAGTCCCGACACTCTACCGGTCTTATTTGGTACCTCCTCTGCCGTGAGGTCCTCCGTCTCCGTGGCCAGATCACCCGTGGCCCTACCGGCCCCGACGGCTGGGACGTCCTCCCCGACTTGTTCTTCTACCGTGACCCCGAGGAGATCGAGCGTGAGGCCGCCGAGAAGGCTGCCGCCGCCGCCGCTGCCGAGGGTGGTGACGCCGAGGCCGCTGCTACCAGCGCTGCCACCGGTGCCGCCCAGGAGTGGGATGCCGGAAACGCTGCCGACGCCGTCCTCGCTGCCCAGCCCACCGACCAGGGTGAGTCGTCTACTGTCAAGTGACACAGAACAGATGCTGATACTGTGTGTCCCAGCCCTTGACTGGTCTGCTGACCCCAACTCCACCGAGTGGGCCGCTGAGCCCGCCACCGACGCCGCTGGCGGCTGGTAAACGTGTCGTGTCGCGACTCTGTGCAGCGGGAGGAACTCTTTTAAAGGAGGGACATCACACCATCAATCTTACAATATGATAGACCGCTGCATTTTGGGTTTGTGTACATTGATATGAAAAGATATATCTGCATGATAGTTCAGGATGATACAAGTCTGAGCAGTGATGAGCGTCTGTGAGAAAGCTAGTTGCACTTTGTACCAGTCAAGACTGGAATCGAGAATCAAGAAGAACGTGTAATTGCGCCTAATGAATGAACTGTTGTTGCACGCCTAGAAGATGCTGAATTCGTCGGCGATGAGCGATTGTTGTTGTGATTGTAAATCATATATTTAAATGGAGGTGGAATCTCCGCGATGCATGATGACATAGCACACGATCTGGTGCGATGCAGCTTACGGTGACTTATGAAGGATACGCAGGCTGGGGAATACAGTTATCCATGTAAGATATATAATACCAAGCTACTCTGTTGCTCTTGTCGTTCTTGCAACGCATGTCGAGAGCTATCCTGTCTCTGCGGTACTTACATCGTAGCATCTTATCGAAAGCCAGACGACCCGTCATTGCCATTGCCACTACCACCACCACTACATCCCCGCAAAGCTCTCCATTCAGCCACGCCTCCATTCATTCCAACAAGATGTCTCTACCCGCCGCCAAGCTGCCCGAGTCATTCGCAAGTCTGGCCGACGCGCCGAAACTGCACTTGTACACCGCGGCCACGCCAAACGGGTACAAGCCCTCGATCCTGCTCGAGGAGCTGCACGAAGCGTATCCTGCCTCTGCGGAGTTAACATACGACTTCATCCCGATCTCGTTTGCGGAAAAACATCAGAAGCTCCCAGAGTTCCTCGAGATCAACCCCAATGGTCGAATCCCGGCGTTAGTTGACGATAATGTCAAGGTTGACGGCAAGGGGCATTATGTGTGGGAGAGCGCCAGTATCCTGCTTTGGTTGGTGGAGAGGTATGATGTGGATAAGAAGTTCTCTTTTGAGGACGCGGAGAAGAAGAGCGAGGTGCTCAGTTGGATCTTCTTCGCCCACGGCGGTGAGTCGCGGCCTAAACCCTTCATCTCTAATTGTTGTATTGGAGATCGGAGGGACTGGACTGATACACGATTGACATCGCAGGCGTCGGCCCAATGCAAGGCCAGGCCAACCACTTCTTGTAAGTTGCGATTCATCTCAGTACTCCTAGAGCCGTACTCTGCTCGCCTCCACAAACGCTCGCATCGCTTGTGCACGCAGACGGAATGACGATGCCGATGCTGAGCAACTTTCCACGTTCTACGCAGCCGGTACGCACCCGAGAAAATCCCATACGGAATCAAGCGATACCAGGAAGAGACGGCGAGGCTGTACTCTGTGCTGGACAAGCAGCTGGCCAAAGACGGCTGGCTCGTGGGCGGGAAATACTCTGTGGCCGATATCAATGGTGCGTATCTGCGCATCGTCGCTGTGTTCCCAGCCATCTACTCATCATCATCTCCCTAATGGTCTCTCTCCTTCATTGCCAACGGATCTTCACAGTGATAATGGGTTTGACTGACTGCATCTTCCACACGCAGTCTTCCCGTGGGTCCGAAGCTACGAGTGGTCCGGAATCGATATCGCCCCCTTCCCCCACGTCGCCAAGTGGCTAGCGGCCATCGAGGCGCGTCCGGCCGTCCAGAAGGGTTTGTCCGTCCCTGAGAAGAGAAAGAAGTTGACCAAGGAGGAAGAGGAGGAGCTGGCCGCGAAATCTCGGGAGACCTTTGGTTTCAACAAGAAGTAGTGCTGGTCAATAGGACTTGAGTGATTGAGTGATTGAGTGATTGAGTGATTGAGTGATTGAGTGATTGATTGATTGATTGATTGATTGATTGATTGATTGATTGATTGATTGATTGATTGATTGATTGATTGATTGATTGATTGATTGATTGATTGATTGATTGATTGATTGATTAATTGATTGATTGTGAGCATAGGTAGCGCAGAATCAGCAGTGTTCGTCGACGAATGCAGTACAACGTGAACACATAAAGCACCGTTGTTGCTGTTTGTGTCTGCCAATGACAACCCACGGTTACTCAGGCGATATCATTTATACATTTCTCTACCTCTCTAAACCTGCAACTAACCCACATGAAGACCGCCTAGTTCCAGGTGCTAATCCTGGAACCAATGCGATTTGACGGGATGCAGCAGCGCGGGCTTCCTGCACGTTGTCCTGCCGTCCCGCTCCGCCGCTCTCCAATCGCGATACAGCTCAAACGAGTGTCGCGCGTCATAGTAGAACGTCGTTCTGCGCGCATTCTTCTCTCCTTTCTTACTATAGAACAGCGGGTCGTTCAACTTCCGATCCACCTTCTCCGGCGACCAGCTGTCGTCCACGTACACAGGATGCGGAACGTACACCGCTTTGTGGTCGTGCAAGAGCGCTGTAGTCGGGCCCATCGCTTCGCAGAATAATACTTGGCGATCCTCGGAATGCATCCCGTTCATCGATAGCAGCAGTTTGCGCGACATGCGATTGCACGTGTTGATGCTCGCGCGCCGGTCTTGCGCCGTGCCGTTGGAAAAGCCGTACACGTCCTTCTCCCATGTCCACTTGGACCCGCGCGGGTCGAAGATCGGCATGAACGAGATATAGTCGGCTTGCTCCCCGTGTCCTTGTTCTAGTTCTGGAACAACACTGTGCGTGCTCCACGGCGAGACGGCAGGCACGTGCCATCGCTTATAAGTCTCCATGTCCCTCTGTCGAATCTCGCCAGCAGCAAATCGTTCGGCGGCAGTGAACAGATCCAGGTAGTCGCCCGTATACCGCACGTCCATCTCCCAGTTCCAGATGTATTCGTACTCTGGATGATCGAGGGCAAACTTGACGAGCGGCATGTAACAGCCTCTGTAGTGTCCTGTCATCGTGTGCCCTTCTCGTGGGCCGCCGAGCTAGGAGTAAACATATGTCAGCGACGTTTCTCACTTGATTAGTGTGCAGAGCGTTGTTGCGTCCTGCTCGTCATCTCGCAGGGGGTCGTAGCGGTGAAGACCACTCACCCCGGGGTAGTACGCCGTAATCATGTTCTCCGTCCAAAGCACCGCAAACTCCCTAAACTCCCTCGGCACCGCACGATCAAGCACCTTCTCCCTCGCCTCCTGGCTCGCATAGACCGCCTCATCACTCTTGACCTCCACCAAAATGTGTAATCGGTATTTACCGCCTGTGCGGAGGACCAATTCGGTGAGCAAGGCGCGGATGTGCAGGATGTCGTCTGCGTGCCATGGGAAGTTCTCGTAGCTTCGTAATACGATTGCTTGGAGGGGTTCCGACGTTGTCAGGGCTGTCGAGCCTGTGGATGTTGTAGCTGCCAACGAGGAAGCAGGAGAAGACGAAGCTGATAAAGATGATGACGATGACGACGATGACTTCGTAACACACTCGTCGACCGCTCGCGCCCACGAGCCATTGGGCAAACCAGTATAAGTCGAAGCAGCAGCATACCGCTGTCCGTAGCTCGTACAGTACTCTGGGAACCCCACCAACTCGTAGCTGCCAACCAGAGGGTCGGGGTGTCCGGCCCAAGCGGAAGTGTAGGCTTCCATCGCAGGTAGGGGCTTGCCGTCCGGGCCGTTACATTGTGCTTGATCAGAGATCTGGTGTGAGACTGAGTGCGAGGGTGTGGTTTCGGGGATCGTCTGTAAGACGGGGAATCGTTTTCTTTATTGACAAACTCCTCAGCAACGCTTCGTTCACGCTTGGGTAGTGGAGATGCTAAATCTAGATCTAGAGCGAGAGCAAGAGCAACAGCTCACCTATAGCCAGACTTGAACAACCTAGGCCCCACTCCCAGCTGGACCAACAAAAACAAACAGGCCAAGAGACCAGCAAAGAGAAACCGGATCTTCTTCCGCCCTCCGAACCAAGCAGCAGCAGCCGAAGTCCCCTTTGGCGAAGTGGGCGAGGTGGGAGGCGATGAAGCTCGAGAGGAGGATAGGGATGATAGAGACGATGAGATGCTGAGCGGTAATGCGGATTTCTCCTTGAGGCCCTTCATTTTGCCCAGTACGTGTATTTCTGGGCTTGGGCTTGGGCTTGATCGATAACTCTGTCCGTTCGAATCTTTCGAGTCTCCTCTTCCTCGAACACTTTCGCTACGCCAAGGAATGCTTACAATGACAATGTGATGTGCTTGATTGAGATAGAAAAAAGTATAGGAGCTGTCGCACTATGCCTTCGCCTATCACTGCTGCTTCACGGTGACTAGCATGATAAACCGACTTTCTCTACGCAGGCAGGCTGAAGCAGATCACCGCTTAACGGATCAACCAGTCACTGGCTTGCTCGCGGGAAAGACCGCAGGCCGCAGGCCGTCGCTTCTAGCCTTCTTAGTCCACCATTACCCTAGACCAGAGCCGTTAGCACGCCATCGCGCCATTGTCCTGGTGACTCTCGGCCGTGCGTGCGCCGGTATCACAATGGTATCTACAGCTACGGGTAAGCCTTGGGGACTCCCACGCCCAGCGGCCAGCCCAATCCGGTTTGCCCGGCTCGTATCGCTGTCCAGGCGCAAAAAGCACGAGGTACACGAGGTGTGCGAAGTGCACGAGGCGCACAAGAGCGAAATTACGACAAGCGCTGAGATTTTCCGGATTTGCCAGTAAGTATTTGGCTAGGGACGGCACGACTGGCTCGCCTCAGGCACCGATAAGCCGAAGTTTCGCACCCCTTATCCCTGGATGGTCGGGTGTATAGCCTACAGCTAGTGCAGAGGGCAGAGACGAAAAAGCTATTTCGGGCAAGTGCACCATGCACGGCGACGAAGGGATCTGAGGGAGAGAAATTATCATTAACGATGAGTGATTCTGGTCTGGCTCTGGGTCGCTGCCCTATTGCCCGATCAGACCAAGAGGCATGACTCGAACCTCAAGGCTGCTGAGCCTCGCTCGCTTCACTCGTATGCTGCTGGCTAGTTACTCGAATACTCGGGTCGCTGGCTGATATAATCACACGTGTGTTGGATGGATCTTTGACTATCAATACTGTAAACAGGAGAAGCCATGTGGTTTCACTGTTGACACCAAAGCAAGCTGTTATGCAAGCCAGAGTCGAGTTATTCTGCATACTGCATTCTATCTCAAACCTCCTGAAGTCCGCAGATGTTCAGCGATCGCTCAAATTGCTGAACTCTGTATGTCGACGTGGCAGCTCGCGCACAACTGGTCGAAACTTCATCATGCAGCTGGAATCTACGTGTAAATTTCGCCTGCTCGCAGTGTTCAGTAGCATCCTAGCGGTATCATGATCAACACGCTTGGACTGAAGTGATCAAGCAGATTCCCCGTTCGATCTGCTCTCGATGGAGACTGCGGTCACGAATGATCAGAGCAGCAAGAGGAGTGAACATCCACTGCGGTATCGCTGAATTGCTGAAGTGCTGAATTACTGAATTGCTGAAGTCTCGAAGTGCTAAACCCGAGTCCGCGTCGACCAGCTAACTGCGTGTCATGGGCTGCCACGAGCAAGACCCTCGCTGCACTGACCAGAACCCTGCTTTTGGCATGCAGAAGCCAGAGCAGTGACTGATACTGATAATTATACATCTATCACCTCCATCTCCACCTCAATGCAGAATGCTCCGTCCGATCCACAAACTACAAACTACGGCACAACCTCCAACCCCAGACTCTTCGCAGTGCCCAACACCCCGCGCGCGATTCTCTCTTCCCCCAAAGCCTTCAGATCGGCATCAAGACACTTGACTTTCGCAATCTCATATATATGCTTCAAGGTGACTTTGCCAACGACTTTGCCAGTAGCTTCGCCAGAGCCTTTATCTAATCCAGTAGTCTTCTTTAGCAGGTACGAGACGGGCGGTGTTCGCGTGGTGAACGTAAATGTCCGGTCGGGCTGGATTGTTATTAGTGTGGGAACGGGGGAGAGGGGTAGGAGGTGCGCTGTTTTTGCGTTGCTGTGTGCCATCAGCGACGAGCGACGAGCGAGTTGTTAATATCGAGTTGTGAGTCGCGAGCGGGGTACAGCGAGCAGCGAGATTCCGTACAAGAGAACGATTAGGATGATCGGGATGACGTTTAAGTAGATCGATGAGGAGTCCAGGTGTATTGTAGGGCAGCACAGAAGAAATATAAGACGGTCCATCAGCATCGATCTCCTCTCTGCTGGAAGAGGTAGACAACTCACAACTCTTTACAGAAATCCATCGCTTTCACTCCCCGAGCACCTAATGCCGGACCGACAGGAGGTGTAGGCGTCGCTTTACCAGCCGGCACGACGATTTTCTACACGTGAAGTAGTATCAGCATCGACTTTCACAATACACATTCGGTTGCATATGCAGAGCGAGATGAGCTGAGAATCCGCCGCAAGCGGTTTTTCGTCCAGACGGGACAGTGTGTAATGCAGGGAGAACTCCCGAGGAGCTTATTGCTCAAAGATACTGGCACTCTTTCTCCCGGTACTGACGGACTGATATAGGGGAGACGGAACTTACCACTAGTTGTGCTGTCAAAACCTTTGACATGTTGGGCTATTTCGATGGACTGGACGGAGAGAAGAAACGGAGTAACACTGAGTCTATCGAATTTCGTAAGTCGCTATTCCAGCTGTGATTCGGTTCCGTGATGATGCAAGGAAAGATGTCGTGGTCAGCGTTGAGAGAAGCTCGGATCGTCGTAGCTGAGTCTAGGTCTAGTCGTAGATGTATATTTAGCGGTACTGAGCAACAGCAGAGATGTCGAAATATCAAGCAGTCGCAGCTGGTCGCTCGTCGGAAATCTTACATGGGCTACTCAGATAAAGTTGTATGTGCAGCCCGGCCTCCACTCTGGTGCACCGCTGTTTCACCTCAAACAAACATGGACATGTGAATCGATCGACATCGTCATTCGCTTCTTGGCTGCTTTCACCGCTTTCACCGCTTTCGCTGCCTTCACTCTCATTTGTTCCTGTCACCAGTGACAGACGATGGCGTCCAAACTCCTGCTGCCGGTAGGCAAGCGCCTCCTCCCCTTCCTCCCTTACCTGCCCACCCCCCTCCTCACTCTCCCCGTATCATTAGGACTGCACATCTCGACCCACCCTGCGCCCACTCCCCAGACATTCGTTCGAGCATCGACTACGCACCCTCTACATCTCGGGCTGCTCTTCACGGTCTTGTCTATCCCGTTGATCTATACGCTGGGCTTGATCTCGGGGAATGTCAGTTGGGTCGATAGGGCGTGGCCGTTCTTCACGCCTTTTTGCTCTGCGCTGCTTTTGGCGTGGGTCTGGGATAACGAGACGGGGTATGTCTATGGGCATAACCTCCCACGTCTCTTGCTCATGTTCGGTCTCCAGGTTAGTGTTTCTCATCTCATATTTATGAGAATTAGTATGAGTGCTGAATGTGACGCCCTACTTTGCAGCTCGCATGGTCCGCCCGGCTCACGTCCCACGCCGTCAAAAGAGGCTTCTACGACCTGACAGGCGAAGACTACCGCTACACCGCCGTGCGCAAGCTAGTCACGCGGCCAATATTCGGCCTCATCCACATCTTCGTGGTCGCCCTTGCCCAGCCGTTACTGCTCTTCGCCCTCTCCCTCCCTCTGCACGGGGTCTTGGTATTGCCCCCCTCCGAGCTCTCGGGCGGCGTGCTGTCCATCCCGTTCAAATACGTTTCGCACCTGCTGCCGGAAAGATTCCGCTCCGCTTCGCCCGATACGCCCGTGCTCAATTTGGCCGATCTGGGCATCACGGTCCTAGCGTTGGGATGTCTGTTTGTCGAGTGGAAAGCCGATCGCGGGATGTACGCGTACCAAACGGAAAAACATAGGCTCATGTCAGAGTTGCCCAAAGATCAGCTCGTCCATCCCCCTCCGCTGAACTCGAGCTTGAAAGCCAGTTCGAAGCTCCCCCAACCAACAGCTTATCCCGCCTCGCACCATCCCGGGTTCCCGACAAAGGGGTTATGGCGCTTCGCCCGTCATCCGAATTTCGCGGCAGAACAGCTCTTCTGGGTCACGCAGGCTTTGTTCGTCGTCGCCGCGGGCGAAAGTAGTGGCATTACCCGCCAAGGCTGGGTGTTGGGCAGTGTATTTGGGCCCTGTTTCGCTGTAAGTCACCATTCCCGTCGTGGAGTACAAATCCCGAAGTTGCACGCTCGAATGATCGCTGACATGCTAACCTGCGTCGCCAGCTCTCCCTCCTGTTTTGCTCCAGCACCGCATTGACAGAATGGATCACGTCCCGCAAATACCCGACTTATACAGCGTACAAAAGGCTTGTTGGCCAATTCCTGCCCCAGGAAACGGCTTTGATCTGGCTTTGGGGCAAAGTGACTGGTAGCAGGGCTAAAGCGGAGAAAGAGGTGTATGAGCAGCCGGCGGGGAAGTAGGTAGATTGCGCTGTTCGTCGCTAGTTGACGTGTAAGCGGTAGAGGTAGAAACATGCATTTGTGTTCGTCATGCTATATGCGCTATCTAATGTCAATCACCCTTGCTCGTGTTGCGCCCTAGGCATACTCGCTAGTACTTGAAGTTCCCACCGACTTTATCCAACAAGAACCGCCCATAGACCACCTCTTTGTCCTCCGCCGACACCACGGATCCTTCAGATGCGGCTTTACGCTTCGCAGCAGCCAGCAGTCTGACGCGCGCATCGAAATTCGGCTCGAAGAAGAATGGCACGCTAACTCTGTACACAGGTGATTTGTGCACTACGCGATGTAGTGTGGCGGGATACATCCCGCCTGACCAGATCTCCCACATTGATCCGATGTTAACTACTAGACAGCCAGGTATGGGGTCGGCGTGGATCCACTCGGGCTCCGACTGGGAGTTGGACCGAGCGCCGCGGGGGAGGACTTGTAGCGAGCCAGCGATGGGGTCCGCGTGCAGTAGTCTATAAGTACATGAAATGATGAGACAGATATCAGCAAGCGGAATTGGGAATCCGATGTGACGGCCTTCAGATGTAGTTGAAGCTTGATGTCGAGGTAGAGCTCACTACTCACGTCAGACAGCCGTAGTCCTTATGCTCGCCACATGAGATCCCGTCCTGGCCATCTGGTAACGGCGGATAGCCTGCGACGGGCGTCAACATGCACAATGACCGCACTCGTTATTGATTACTTCGGAATGAAAGAGAACGTGTACGCACCAATAACGCGCATGACCCAAAAACTATCATCGACCATCCCCCGCAACCCCTCCCATTCCCGCTCGTCCATCCCCAGTCCGTCGGCCATACACCGCATAACGGCCATTCCCAGTATCTTCATCTTTTCAGTCCACCTCTCCAACACCTCCTGGGATCTGGCCGGATGAGAGGGGAGTAAGTTGGGACCTTCTAGTGGTCGTAGTTTCTTTCCTGATGATGATCCGTTCGAGGTCGTTTCTGCGCGACTCGCTTCTTGGAGTGTTGATGACGTTGGATAGGGGTTGGGGGCGTACAGGTCTAGTCCTTCGTGATGGTCCGCTTTTCCTAGAGTGATATTCTGATGTAGTTTCTGATACCCTATTGACACAATATAAAGTCAGACCCAACAGTATCCCCGAGCTGCGAGTTGTTTGTTTGAAGGAAGAAGACCCAAGGCCCGAGCGCACCTCGGACACCATCACTCCTATCCAACCCAATACGCGCTTTCTCCTCAGCAGGCCGCGCGAAGAATTCCCTGCCTACTTCCAGGACATCCCGCATCTCATTTTGCGCGAGGAAGGACGGCGAAATACGCAGGTAGAAGAAACCTATATCTCTACATGCTTCGTGAATTTCTTTGGCTGATTTGGCTCGGTCCGCGCGGGTCTCCTCGGGGGTCAACTGGCAGTCGGGGAGGTATGCTGCTGGGTCTATGATTGGTAAGGAGGCCATCGTCTTTCCCCTCCCGTGTGGAAGTTTGAGGTAGTATTGGACAGGGCGGAGATTGTGAGATAGCGCGGTCGTACGCGTTCATACACATCTCCTTATCTCGCTGTCCGCTGCTCGCTATCGCTGGATGGACCGGTAAACCCAACCGCCAGTTAACCGCCGGAATAGAATGGAATGGCGGGATCAAATCTCGTAAGGGAGTGTGCAACACAATTACATCATCGCATCCAATCCACCAGTCATCCATTCGTCCACTTACTCACACTTGAGCATCCCTCATATCATCCTTCCTTCTTCCCTTCATCATACAATAGTAACATTGGAATCTGGCAATATGGAAGGAGTGAGTGACACAGCTGATTCGTTCTGCTAAGACTCGACACCAGCTGACGCCATGATCCCCGTCGTAGCAAATCGACGCCGCTAAAAACTACCTCAAGACGGAGGAAGGCCAGAAGGTCGCACAGCAGTCGTTCGGCGGTGAGCCAGTCTCCAGCTTCTCAGCCTATGCAGTAATCACAAGAAATTCTTGGAACTATCGCTGATGCTATTACGCTGGCATAGACGACCAGGCCGACGCTCCCTCGTTCGATGCGCAGGGGAACCAAGGTGCCCCAGGCCAATTTGGGGAGGAAGGGCAGTACGGTGCTGTCCGCGGTAAAGGGTTCGGAGGCGGGCTGGGCGGGCAGGATCCTCCTCCCCCTGCTCAGGGCCAAGGATCGCAGTATGAGGGATACGACCAGAACGACAGTTAGTTTCTTCTTCCTTCCGTAAACGGTGCCATACTCCGAATGCCAGTAATCAGGTCAACGACCAGCCGTTTGGTGACGTAACTGAAGCTTAAGCTTACATGATCACGCGCACGTAGGCACAGCTGAAGGCGGCTGGGGCAAGAACGCTGGCGGCGGCGCTTTCTCCCGCTCAAATCAGTTGGGTACCGACAACAACGACCCCAACTCTGGCGGCGTGGCTGGAGATCACCACGATGATCATCATGATGGTGTCAAGACGGGCTACTCTACACCCGGGTACAGGAAGGAGGGCGAGGACGAAGACGAGCGAGCAAGGCAGCAGTGAGTGATACTATCTAAACATGTAAGGACGAGTGAGCAGTGCTGACCTACGTTCTTCCGTAGGAACCGGAATGTAAGCTGGAAGATGACCATCAATGCTCGTGCAAGCTCTAGCTGACGCTACAATCACAGGTGTACGGCGATCAGGCGGACGACCGCGGCTCGAAGGGAAATGACTTGAACGAGGCGCAAAACTAGTTTGGGCGAGGCTCAGTGATGTGTCAGATGTGTTAAAGTGAAGAAGATGAATATAAGATCACCCTATGTAGAAGATGGAGCAGAGACCTGAGAGCTTGATAACGTGCATGTATGAGCAATGTCTGTTCCAAGTGAATGTCCTTGGCTTTCCGCAGGTGAGACCATGAAGAATTAAATCCGCCATTGTACCTGAACACCTCGTCACGCTCTTTTGCTCATATAGGTCGTCATCAGCTGATTGTCTCATGGCGCTAGCAGCCGACGGGCTGATATCTGTTGCATGGTATAGATAACCAGGGTATATATTGAATCTGTGATATCACACAAAGAAGCTCATGTCCACGCTTGTGTATTACTATGACAGCGATTCCAGTGATCAGCGCCAACGCAAGCGAGGCAGAACGAGAAAGCACAGGAAAGGACACCTGTGCTCACCTGTAATTAACGATCAAATGCCCCTCTGTTCCAAAACACTTATAGAGATTACCGACCGTATCGTCTGGAGCAGGCGCAAAGGCCGCGTTGATATATGTGAACTGCCGACGGGCGTGTTAGCGGCGTCGAAGGCGGAAGACGCGTCAATAAGGGGGAGTCGGTGGATAAGGGATTTCAGTCGAGAAGAGAGAGGGAGAGAGATACAGATGTATTATACACATGGGCGTACGAGAGAGAGAAAGGGAGAGGGTTTGGGCGATGGGGCAAGGGAAGGAGAGGAACAGAGCAACGGGTGAGACACTCACAAGCGGCTCATCCCCCTTCATGCCCAACTGCGATCTCAGAAAGAGAACGACAGCTTGGAACTTGTGTCCTGCGGTAGCTTTGAACACGTTGTTCTTCATAATAGGCGCAGAGCCGATGGACTTGAAGCGGACGACCACTGCGCGCGCGTGTCACACAAGGTGTCAGCAAGCGTATCGCGGGAGTAGAGTTGGACAGTGGATGATAGAGCGGCTCACCCTTCGTAGCGTCTTTCTGCTTGTACTGCTCAAGTGCGGCCAGCGCAGTGCGCAAGTTGGACTCGGCCATTCGCGATGGCGATTGATCGGTTCGGTGGTTTCGTGTCTATCAGGGCCACAGAAGGTGTCAGCTGTGGGTATCGGGGCCATGGATGCTGCGAGATGTGGTGTTTCGCCGCGTGATCAGACAACGGTCTATGCGGAAGGAAGTGATGAGGGAACACATACTTGCTCAATCACGTTTGAGTCCTCTGATCAAGCGTTTAAGCGTTCAGATGCCAGCTATGACGGCCACAATGGCATGGACGTCTTGCTTGCTAGGTGTCAAGTGCAATGGGATATTGTCAAGTAGCGGACAATGGTCGTCAGGATGAAAGAGGAATAGATAGCAGGGCGAAGTCCGGATGTTTTGATCGTTCTAGCCGAGCGATTGAGTATCGACAGACAATAGCTAGATTCCACCTGCTAACTTGCACAACACTAAGCATATCTCAGTCAACAAGTCTCTACCACCAACATACTTCCGACAGAGATGGCGCCCTCGGACCCCAATTCGACACCTGGAAACGCAAACGCATCGTCCAAGCCCGACGACCCGACGGTAGAACAGCTCTTCGGCGCTACGCCCGCTCCCGCCCCTGCTCCAGCGGATTCCTCTACATCGACCGCTGAGAATACCGATATCCCACCTGCAGACTCTACAGCAACGAGACCGGCATCCGATGAGCCGGTTATGGATCCAGATGATGCCGGAGCGAGAGAGAGGATCGAGCAGAGTTCCAGGGAGAGAGTGCGCGATCTTAGGAATGCCAGAGAGGCGGCGCTGGCTTCTGCTGACCCGCATACCTATTCGTCTGATTCACTATCATCAGTGCGTACCCACTTCTATCCCGTGTTCTCCGCACAGGCTGGGAGAAGAGTTCGAAGTCGAACAGAATGGACGTAGCTAACTCGAGCTCAATTAGCCAATAACAGCCTATCCTCCCCCACCAACCCACCAATCCTCGCTTAACCCCTCGACACTGGCATCCCACCTCCGTCGACTGGGGTACGTCCTCTCACTACTCCTCGGCGCTTCGAGCATCATAGCGGGGACATGGTCATTCCTTTTCCTGCCCCTCCTGCACGCGTCCTTCTCCGCGCGAAAGGCTCTGGCGGACCAGCAACTCGCCCGATTCCAGCAGCTACTCCAAGGCTTAAAGGTGGTAAGGGCAAGGAGGATATACCCTGTTCCAGCGCCTTCAGGGGATAAGGACAAGGAGGGTCGCACGACTGTCGTACCTGCACTCGGCGAGGAGGATGGGGTGACGGAGGGATTGCTTTTGGATAGTCCCACTAGGCCTGAGATCAGGATGGAGGCGTCGGTGAAAGAGATTCATTCGCGCTCGCACTCGCACTCGCACTCGCACTCGCCGTCCGCTTCCACCTCATCACACAACAACGATGAAGCCGACAAAAATCAGCACCGTCATCGGAGCGTCAGTGGCGACGACAACGACGGCAGCCATGTCACTGAACACGAAGATACTGTTCCACCGCATATCCACTTTGACGGGCTGAGCAAACTCGTCTCGTCCCTCCAGACCCTGACGACAACGGTGGAGAGTACAGCCACGACCCGCACATCGCTCATATCGACACTGGAATCGTACACTTCCCACCTGCACAGACAGATGTTCACGTCCCGGCCTCACTCTCAATCTCCATACTCTGCTTTTGACAGCGGTAGCAGTAGTAATGGAAATGGAAATGGCAAGTCGTTCGGCTCAGTGGGGCTAGGTACGCTCGGCGCGAACCTTTCGCAAGCTTCTGGTCATACGTCCACTGGCACAGGAACAGTTGAAGCCGTGAGTATCGGTGATAGAGGCCAAGAGTGGGATTCGGTCAGGAAGGAAATTAGGGCTATAAAGGGATTGTTGTTGAACAGGAGATCGTTGACGCCCGTCCCGGCATCTGTCGTAGCTGCGTAGGCGCCGCATAGTAGCTGAAGATTGTCGACGTCTGTATATGTACGTTGGTATGGATGTTCAACATTGTGCAGACTGACATGCATATCTGCTTATCTGCCTGATGCAATGCACTGTTGAGATAGACGACCAAGACGTGTATCTCCGCAAGATCTTCCGCCGAATTTTGATAGCGTTATGTACCGTCATCGCCCTCGTCTCCGTCGTCGTCTTCTCCCTCGTCTCCCTCATCAGCCAGACTGTCCATAAGCTACGAACGAATAGTGGTCAGCAAGTCAGTTTTCCCTTATCATCCAAGTTCGCGCTCAAGGCAACTCACAAGCTGAGCGAACTCGTCCTCCCCCTCCCCGGTCGTCTCGATACTGTCCCCCTCGACAACGCTTTCATCTACATCTGCACCCGCAATCCCACCACCGCCATCCTCGGCCAGAGTAGACGAGGACTCTTGGCCGACCTCACTGACTACACTAGCTTCAACGGCTTCACCAGCTTCATGCTGAGGCAGAGGCAGAGCTTTGTCTTTGGTGTCGCTCCCATAAGACCCCTTGGCGCGATATTGGAATTTGTTCGATTCGGGTACACCCCCATCGCCCTCTTTGGGCGCTTCGAGCAATAACGGTTTACTTTTCTTCTTCGGCGGGCTTTCGGAGCGCCTGCGACAAAAGGAAAGAGATATCAGCTTGATCGCACGATTGACGGTACAGCCATAAGCTCACTCGACGGGAGACGGATCTTTGAATTCTTCGAGCGGTAGGAACTCTTCGTCGGCGTATCTGACCCGCTTCTTACTCGGTGTTGAGGGTGCACTACTCTTTTGATTCAGCTGGATCCACCGTGCAGGAACAGTCATGGCCGACCCACCTTCCGATCTCGCTCATATCACCTGATACACTGCCAGCGACACTACCGGCGTCCGTCCCCTCGTACTCGCTCTCGTCGCCTGCCATGAAAGCCTCGAACTCCTCATCTGCACCCGCGTCCCATCCGGTCAGAAACCCAGGATCCTCTTCCGCATCCTCTAGATTATCCCCCTCATTCGCTTTGTCAACCAAGCTAGCGTCATCTGTTTCCTCTGCCAGCGGCTGCGAGGCATTCGGCTGCTCGGCCTCTGCGACAGATTGGGAGGGCGCGTTTTTGCCATTCGATCGTTCTGCCTCTTTGGGTGATGCTGGTTTTGACGTTGGAGTGACCACCCCACTCTTGCTCGCAGCGAGATATTTGACTTCTGGCTGCCTGCGCCAAAGGGCTACGCTATCCCAGAACCAGCTGGCCCAGACGACTTTCGCACCTTGTTTGTTGGCGAGGTACGTCTTCTCAGTATTGATTGTAGCCGTGACGCAATGTGTGACAGTTGTTGAGACTCGTGTCATACATCGCGCGCCAAACGTCTCGGCTGTTTGCCATAGATCCGTTCTACGTCGATATTTGTTCAACTCAAGCCAATGCTCTAATACGTATATGACTCACCGCCCAGGATCCGCATGCTGTGGTATCAAACCAGAAAAGACCAAAGTGCAGTCCTCAAAGACCCGACCTTTCATCTCTGGGATGATGAACTGCAGAAGACAATAAGCTCAAGCGTGGCAGGAAGAAGAAAGGCGCGCGAGCTCACCTCGACATCGCAATCCATAGGAGGCGGCGCACCAGACGTTTTGCTGTCGCTGCGGTCATACGCGTTGTAGAAGGTGGAGTGAACCTCGCGGAGGATCTGCACAAGTGAATGAGTATATAAGCCTTATGTTGATGATTGATTTTACTTACGTCCCGGATACGCAACAGTTCATAGTCGTTTGCGTTGAGAAGCGGTTTCCGTGGTTTGGTAGGAGATGCTGGTGGTGTGGTTGAGACCTCCTCAGGAGCTTCCTCCTTGGATGATGACTCGGCTGATAGTGGGCTTTCGTTCGATTCGGCCAAAGCTGGCACTGTCGGATTGTCTCCGAGCTCAGCAGCGGGCGAGTCAACGTCGACCGTATCTTTCTCCAGCTCTTCCTGCAGTTTCGCCAAAGGACGGCTCTCGCTCAACTCATCCAACAACTTGGTCTTGAGAAGCAGCTCGTCCTCCTCGGAAGTGGTTTCCTCAGTTTCAGGGGGAGTAGTCGGAGGCGGTGTAGAAGCATCAGAGGGTGTGGAGGAATTTGCAGGTGAGGGTGGTGAGAGTGTTGAGGTAGCGGATGATGGAGTAGGCTGTTTTGGGGTTTTCGGGAGGAAGGACGAGTTGATATCGCCTATACCGACGAAGAAGTCGTCTGCGCGGTGGCTTGATCAGCGTGTTCATGCCAAGTCGTGATAGGTCCGACGTACAAGGAACGACTTTTACGAGATTGGGACAATCTCCCCATACGTCCGAGCGGTCATCGATGACTACAACCATGCTCGTATCGGTAGGAAAGAGCCGTTTCAAGTTCTTCGAGCTAAAGCCTGTCCGGACCCCAGAATCAGCGTGTGTCCTGTCCCAAAACACGAGTGTTTGGTGGAAGACTTACTACCACTTTCATCGCGACTCAGTATCCGTCCGCCGAATATCTTCCCCTCCGGATCGATCACTTTGCAAATAGCATCGGCATAAGTGCGCGTGCCCATCGTGTAGACGTGCATCTCGTATAGTTCTGACATCTCGTCAAGGAACTTCTGCAGGCCGGGTCTGTACATTTGATAGTCAGTTTCTGCCGTGCCGATCAGTTGCTAATTGGGTAGTAAGCCAGCTCACCTCGGCTTGGTGTAGTACCACCGCGCCGGACCCTCCAGTGCACCCTCGCCATGACGTGACTTGCGCTTACTGACATAACCCGGAGGCAGGTCGTCCGCTA
The DNA here is from genome assembly GCA_026538355.1 of Cryptococcus sp. GC_Crypt_5. NCBI lineage: Eukaryota > Fungi > Basidiomycota > Tremellomycetes > Tremellales > Cryptococcaceae > Cryptococcus > Cryptococcus sp. GC_Crypt_5. Next base: position 94,802 of record JALPBZ010000052.1, read on the forward strand.
TTTGGAATTTGGCGACATCTCTTAGTGCCTCCGCGTTAGGATTTTTCTCTCTCGGCGGCGAGACCCCTGGTAAAGGTACACTCTTCTGATGAGGAGACGTAGGCGGTGTCGTGCTCTCGTCATTATTGCGAGTCGCTGTCGAGTTAGGAAGCGTGTTCTCCTCCGTAGTCTGAGCAGCGGAAGAACGGCGATCTTCCTCTATCTCGTTCATCCATTCTGCTACCGTTGGGTCGACCGTGGTGTGTATGATCGTCTGATCCAAATCCACTATAAGGGACAACCGTCTTGTCGCCAGCAAAGTATCCCGAGTAAGGTTCTCCATCCGTTTTGCCTCCTGTGCAAGAGTGTATCAGCTCAGTGTAGAGTCGTCGGACGAAGTGGTCCTCACGTTAGTCGACACTGTGACACCCATTGCATCATGAGAGATCTCGAATCCTCCTGGATACCGCGATGGTCCCGCCTGATTCGAAGCGCTCGCTGGCGCGGGAGTCGCCAAGTAGTCGTCCCTGCGCTGCTGTCAGCTTTCTATACATTGCTTGAGGGAAGCTTTGCTCACTCGGTCAGATCTGCTCCGCATACACCGCACATACCATGTAGTTGAACAGGATGAGAGCACGGCTGGACTACAGTGAGTAGCGGGCGTCTGCACCGATTAAGTGTCAGCATACTCTAGCATAGCCTAGATCAGTCATTTGACTCACTTGGCATCCCGCCGTTCGATGACTGTTCCAGCTCCGACGCCCTGCTGCCAAGCTACTACATCACCCTCAATTAAGCAATCCCAAGTCCCACTCAAATCGTTACCGTCCGACTGGTCCTTTCCTTTGTCGGCTTGCAACCCCTGTTCTCTGCGCTTGTCAACAGCCGCTTTTTGTTCTCGAGACATGAAGGAGTACTCGAGTAGCCGCGTCCCCCGTTTCACCGCGTCTCCTGACTGCACGATCAAGCGGGTGAGGGTTATAGGGTAAGGGAGATTTGCGGGGAGGGACAGCGGCGTCGGGTCGTCGGACATTGTGACGGAGCGAAAGCTATGGAACTATACTACTAGTGCTTCCCGACATCGGCCGCGCCACTGGGAGCGTAGTAATGGCAATGCAATGTGAATACAGGAAGTGAAATGTGAATGAAAACAAAGAGTGGGATGCTGTAAATGAGACGGTCACTCGACCACACCATGACGCATTCCACGTCATCACTTTTGGTGCAAGGCTGAGGGAGTACAAGTGTATCAGAACTAAGTAATTCCTCACAAACGTCCACTCCGATCAGACCACGTCTGCCTAGTGATGAACGGCAGTGGGCTCCTGATCATGATCCAGTAAATGCAAGAATATACATATTCCTAATCACTCTCATCCCCACTGCCGTATCCTCCCAACATGGACGCGATGCCCGCAGGCTTCGCAGGTACTTTCCGCTCCTTGACTCTCTCCCGCTCTTCCTCTGCTTGTTTCTTTGCCATCTCCGCATAGAATCTGATATTGTCCAGAGCGTCCTCGTCAAAGAACCCATTCCCATTCCCAGCTCCATTACTTTTCGATTTCTTCGCTGGCCGTGACTCCTCCTCCGCGGTGTCTTCCGTTCCTTCTGGCATAGATGGCTCGATAGGGTAGTAGTCCTCTTCGGCCCCATCTTCCAATGCTCGGATCGTCTGCGCAGCCTCGACGAGGTTCTCGTCCAGCATCCCCGCGATAGCTTTCTGTCCCACTTCCTCTATCCGTTTTTGCTCTGCCACCTTTTCTCCCGGATTAGGGTCTTCCGTCGCCCATCTACATAAACGTATCAGCTCTGCATTGTAAATGAGGACGAGTGTAAGACCCACCGAACGTTCAGGATCTCTTCACCGTCCATACTCTGATTCGCCATGGCTTCTTTTGCGAAACTCGCATTATGCTCCGACTCGTAAGTGACGAAAGCAACACCTCGGTTGTACAGGATGTTCCCTGTACCGAGAATCAGCAACGAGCTTCGTGGTATGCACGCCTCGAGATCGGAGACTCACACTTGACAATCTTCCCAAACTCGCCAAAGTGTCTCATCAGAGTCTCCTCGGTCTGTTTCTTATCTGGGCTCTCCTGCATCTTGCCGATATACAATGTCCGATTCATCCGGTTGAACGTGCCCACACCGCCCATATCGTCTCTGTAATCGGAATGCTTTTCTCGTCCGAAACAATCCCGAGAGTTGTCCGGTAGCTGATCTGTGTACTCAACAGTATCAGCATCTGCTAATAAGATGCAGGGAGTACGGACTGACGGGACGGTAATGGCAATCGATGCAGGTAGTTGCACTCGTAACTGAAGTTGGCCAACTTGTCAGCTATCGCTTAGTTCAGGAGACAGGAACGAACACTCACCCGTATGGACAGCATCCCCGAGCGAAGAACAAACAGCAGTATTTGTTGTTGGTAGCGTCTGCTCGAGTGTACCCTGCATCTCGAGCGATTATACACCGCGATTGCGAGAGGGTTTTGCTGCAAGCAAGCGATAATCAGTATCACGACCTTTACAACCGTTGTCCACATGAGGGCCGAAAGACGAACCTTGCCAGAGCATCTTCGTTACTACCTCCAGCCCATTTGTTGTACCAGACGTCTGCCCTCCTTAGTCAGTGTATGCGCTCATAAACCTGAGTCTCCCTGGATATCAGAAAGATCAAACCCACTATATTCCTTTCCAGGTTGTGGACCTTCGCTCTTGTCAATCTCCCCGTGGGCGACCTGCTTTCTCGCCGGTCGGAGCTTCCGCTTCGGCGCTGCTGTGACTGCTTCTGACATGGCTCCCGAAGGTTTAAGCGGTCTTTTGTACCTGTGCGACGATAGATTCGAAGGACGAAACGTATATCTCTATTCCGAGCGACTTGAAAGCAGGTTGTTGTCAGCTCGAAGGGTGAAACAGTAACATTACGTAATACGCACACTCGGTATGGGAGGTATCGTCATAAGCTGTAACTTTCGATCGCCTGTCCAATTCTTGTCGCATCTCATATAGTTAGTCACTGCTCGCCAAGTCATCTCAAGATCACAAGACCGCCTAAACACCACAGGCATGTCGAGCGCCGACTATACCGCCGATGCGGACGCTCTGTTTCTGGAGCTGTTAGCTACAGCTGCTGACCCGTCCTCGTCGACCGCCATTCCGTCTGAAGATCTCTTGTCGTCTTTGGGGATCGCCGAGCCGGTGACGAGGGAAAAGGCTCTGGAGCTATTGGAGAAGGAAGTGCTTGCACCTGTGCAGCGGTTCAACGGGTCGGACTTGTGGAGATGGCAAGTGTGAGTATCTCCGTACAGCTCGTCTTGCTGCTTGCGTCATGAAGACGACGACTAGATCGCTGAATTACTATAACCAAATCGTAGTCAACCGCCAGTCGAGCTTCCTCTTCCTCCATTAACTTTGCAGCCTATGTACCAAACACACACCGTGACCCCAGCTCTGAAAGGCATCGATGGGAACTTCACTCATTGGCGAGAAGCGTTAGCGCCAAAACCGCCTGCCCATCCTGCTTTATCGTCATCGACGAGTCGAGCTCCGGGGACGCTGCAGAACTTTGTGCGAGGCAAGAACTCGTATGCCCCGTTCTTGCCTGGAGGTCTGGAGCCTGCTGCTACGAAAGATGAGGAGGAGCAGGAAGACGGACAAGAGGAAGACGATGAAGAGGAAGGCTGGAAGACGCGCGCTCCCGGTCTGAGGCGGGGCGTCAAGCTTGAAGGAGGTGAGCGACTACCTACTCCCCATATATCGTGCTCTTCCTGACTACCTACCCTACAGCCGACGAGTTCCTGGCCGAAATGCTCGGTGCCGCATCCATTGCCCCGAAAGCTAAGAGGAGACGGCGAGACGGCGAATTCTCTCCTCAACTGGCTGTCTCGAGATTGGGCGATGAAGATGCGGACGAAGTCGAAATCAAGACGGACGGACAGGCCGAGTCCTCAGGAAAAAATGTGGACGATCTCTTACCCATAGGAGTGAGCTACAAATGTCAAGGGAAAATATACACAATCAAGCTGATCCGAAGACGCAGCGCTTGCCTGCGCCTCCAGCAGCGAGAAGACAGTTCAAGGCGGCCGCCAAGAAGGAATGGGCTCATGTCGTTGACGTCAACCAGCAGCTGCTCAATGTAAGTTATGTCGCGCATACGATGATCAGTACTGACTCCATCTCCGTAGTTCCACGAGCTGGTGCCTGAGATGGCCCGCACATACCCTTTCGAACTCGATAATTTCCAAAAAGAAGCGGTGTACAGGCTGGAGATGGGTGACAGTGTCTTTGTGGCTGCCCACACATCCGCAGGAAAGACCGTCGTGGCGGAATATGCTATCGCACTCGCTGCCAAGCATATGACACGGTGGGTGTCCCCATCAAGAGCGCTCTGGTCGAGCTGACGATGTGGCCCGCGCAGAGCTATTTATACTTCGCCCATCAAAGCGTTATCGAACCAGAAATTCCGAGATTTCAAGACCTCGTTCGAACCGTCAACGGTCGGTATCTTGACTGGTGATGTGCAGATCAACGCCGAAGGAAGCTGCTTGATCGTACGTTCCCTTCTCTTCCTCTGGCAGACTGTGCTCATAAACTGCACTGTGTGAGTAGATGACGACGGAAATCCTACGGAGTATGCTGTACAAGGGCGCGGACCTCATCCGAGATGTCGAATTTGTTATTTTCGACGAGGTGCACTATGTCAACGATGCCGAGGTAAGTCTGTCGGTGATGATCCATGCTTCTTCCGGACTGACAGTTTGTTCAGCGAGGCGTGGTCTGGGAAGAGGTCATAATCATGTTGCCCGAACACGTCAGTATAATACTGTTGTCAGCGACAGTGCCAAATACCAAGGAGTTTGCGGACTGGGTCGGGTGAGTCATTCGTACGTCAAATCATGCCAGAGCTGATGGGTAAATGCAGTCGAACCAAGAAAAAGGATATCTATGTCATATCCACGCCGATGCGTCCCGTCCCACTGGAACACTTCTTATGGGTCGGAAAAGAGCTGCATAAGATCGTCGATTCCAAATCGCATTTCTTGGGAGAGGGGTAGGTGCACTTGCTCAAAGGGAACGGATGTCGTACTGATAGACCTCGCAGCTACAAATCCGCCACTGAGGCTACTCGGCGGAAACAGGAAAAAGAGCGAGAGGCGGCTGGTCTTCCGCCACTGGCGCGGACAGGCGGTCGCGGTGGCGCCCCAATCAAAGCCAAGGATCTGCCAACCGGCAAGACGGCGCCATTCAGTCGCATTGGGGGCGGACGCACGCATACCAATCGCGGAGGTGGTAACGGTGCACCTGCTCCTGCGTCAGCCGGACGAGGGCGTGGTGGCGGATTTGGAGGAGGAGGTGGTGGACGACCTAGTTTCCAACTTGATCAAAACGTCTGGACCCATCTCGTCAACTACCTCAAGAAGGCGCACCTGCTCCCTGTCGTCAACTTCGTCTTCAGCAAGAAGAGATGTGAGGAGTACGCGGCTAACCTCAACAGCGCGGACTTGTGTGATGCAAAGGAGAAGAGCGAGGTGCATATCACTTGGGAGAGGGCTTTGACGCGTCTCAAGGGTGAGCAATGTTGCTCGGCTCTGAGCCCATACTGAAGGACTTTCGCAGGAACGGACAAGACGCTGCCGCAAATTCTGCGAATGCGTGATCTGCTGAGTCGGGGTATTGGGGTCCATCACGGCGGTCTCTTACCTCTAGTAAAAGGTATGTCAAGCGATGACGGAGACACTCTGTCCGAATCTGACTGTCTCTGCAGAGGTGGTTGAGATTCTCTTCTCGCGTGGTCTGGTAAAAGTCCTTTTCGCCACCGAAACGTTCGCTATGGTGAGCGCTGAATCAAGACGAGGAGCTGGCGCATGTTCTGACTTAAATATTGTCAATAGGGCGTCAACATGCCTGCCAAGTGTGTTGTCTTCTCCGGTATCCGCAAGCATGACGGGACTTCATTCCGCAATCTCCTGCCTGGAGAGTATACGCAAATGGCGGGACGTGCAGGTCGTCGTGGTCTCGACACGACCGGAACGGTCATCATCTTGAGTGGTGGTGAGCTGCCATCAGTAAGTCGTTCAGTCATGGACCAGCGATCGAGTGCTTACTGTACGTCATAGGCGGCTGAACTGCAAGAGATGATGCTTGGAACGCCGAATCGCTTGTCATCGCAATTCCGTCTCACATACAACATGATCCTCAACCTGCTGCGTGTCGAGGCACTGCGCGTGGAAGAGATGATCAAGCGAAGTTTCTCGGAAAATGCTACGCAGAAGATGGCTCCAGAGCAGCAGCGTCAGATAGCTCATGTAAGTCATGTTCCACTTCCGTTCCAAGTACAGCTGTCAGCCAAGCTAATCATTCTTGCAATCTAGACCGAGAAGCAGCTCGCTCGCTTGGCCAAGGTCGACTGCGAGGTGTGCAAGCCTGACATCAACGCTTTCTATGACATATCATCGGAAGTCCTGCGTCTCAACGCGGCTATGATGAAACAAGCCGGCTGGGCGCCGCAGGGCGGAAAGATCTTCGCGCCTGGACGGGTCGTGATCTTGCGTAATGGCGTAAGTTCTCCAGCTGATCGATGACAGAACCTCAATACTGATTCAGACCACGACAGCACTTTCCCGGCAATCTGGCGGTACTTCTCCGCACAGCACCAAGTATCGTCAAGGATGGGATCAAATCGGATTGCAAAGCGTTCCACGTTCTCGCCCTCGTCACGCCTGGTCAGAAGTCGGGCAAAGAGGGTGAGCTAAACTATCCTTCTGGTCCATCTCCAATCCATGCTGATAACAATTCCAGATGTGAAAAACACCGACATAACGCCACGCTGGCCGCCACCATTGCCCAAGGGGTCCTTCCCCAACCCTACCTGGCAGCTCACGATCGTCGACACTAGCAGTATCTCCTTTGTGGCCAACAGCCTGCTCAAGGTGCGCATTGTAATACAGCACTAGGTGAAATGAGGATTGCGACACTGACGTCACATGCTCACATGCAGGCTGACCACACCGGTATCGTCGATAAACGCGCAAAGGACGCCATTGAGAAGACGCTCCACGACCTCACTGTGCTACACGAAGAATTGTCTAGTCTTCCGGACCTGCCCGAAGTCGACTGGTCTCGCATGAGGGCAATCGAGTTCCAAGATCTGATTCGACAGAGAGCGGTGCACTCGGACCGACTGGCCAAGTTTGGCTGTCAGCTCTGCGAGGACTTTGCGGATCACGTAAGCTGGACGATCTTGGTCAAAGCGTAGTACAGTACTGACTGGCGCCTTGTTTGTAGTACGCCACTTTGCATGAGATCAAGCAGGTGGAAGCTAGTCTCACGCAGCTGAAGCTCGCTTTATCCGACCAGAATTTAGAGCTCTTGCCCGACTACGAGTCCCGCGTCGAGGTGCTCAAGCGACTCCAGTTCATCGACGAGAACGCGACTGTCCTGCTGAAGGGCAGGGTAGCGTGCGAGATCAACTCTGCCAACGAGCTGATTTTGACCGAGCTCATCCTCGAGAACATCTTGGTGGATTACACCCCCGAAGAAGTGGTGGCGCTACTATCGATCTTCGTCTTTGTCGAGAAGACCGATAGCCAGCCTGTCATCCCGGATAAGTTGGCTCAGGGACTGGAAATCATCTACAAGCTCGCCGATCAAGTGGAGAGGGAGCAGGATAAGTGCAGTGTCCAATACGACGAGTTCGCGACCAAGTTCAAGCCTGGCCTGGTGGAAGTCGTCTACGAGTGGGCAAGAGGCATGGTGAGTCTCCTCTCACCCGAAGTAGTCTGCCGCAAGCAGTGTGTCTCTGATACTGACGTGAAACCACTTAGCCATTCAACGAAATCACAGAGCTCACCGACGTGCCGGAAGGTACGATCGTCCGGTGCATCACGCGGCTGGACGAGACTTGTCGCGAGGTCCGAGATGCAGCGAGGGTCATCGGCGATGCGGAGCTATTCAAGAAGATGGAAGAGGCCCAAGCGTTGATAAAGCGGGACAGTGAGTGTTGCCTTTCATTTTCGCCACCTGGCATGACTGAGCTGACAATGCTGTTGCGAATCATAGTCGTCTTTGCCGCTAGTTTGGTGAGTTACCTGTGCTCCGTTATAGTGATTTTGCCATGCTGACGGACACTTTTTCGGCAGTACTTATAATCGCATTCAATTTCTTCGCATACAGTTTCTTCACCAAGTTTGGCATAGGTTTGACTCGATCAGATCGCATAGACGCGCCACTATGGCCAGTCTCCTCAGTGCATAGGTACCATAGATCATATGCATGAACTCGAAATACCGTCCGTGGTCCCATTTTCAGCTGACTCTGCATCCTTCTGCCGAGTTGACATCGTTGCTTCGGGATCGACAGTCTAGGACGAGGCTTGCACAGATACTCATAATCGCATACGTTTCACTCCACAAGTTTGGCACAGTCACGAATGGTCAGTCACCCTTAGTGCACAGATACCACTGATCACTTGCATGTTTTCGAACTACCGTTCCTAGTCCCCTCTCGTTCAGCTGACTCCGCAATGTATTGCTGAGTTGCTGAGTTGACATCGTTGCTTCGGCCATCGACAATTGCTGCTCACTGTGATTCAGGTCCGCGAAAAGAGATGGAACACACAGACCCCGTCGTCCTCCTGCACACATCGTGTCAGCCAGATCGTGACAACCAGTATCAAGGACTGATGGAGGCTGATACAGTAGCTCAACGTGGCACTCACGCATTCAGTACAGTGAGAAGCGATGAGCTCTAGGTCCTCGCCACATGTGCCATTATGCCTGCTGCTATCACAAGGGCAGAGCCTGGAGGCTAAGCTGGAGAAGCCAGTGCTCGTAGCACTGCTGGACTGTTGTTGGGGTGGGACGCTCAATTGAGCAATGCCGCTCGCTGGAGCAACACTCGCAGCACTGCTAGACTGCTGGGCTAAGGTACGCACTTGGGCTAAGACGCTCGCTGGGCCAGGGTCCGTAAGACTGCTTGACAGTCGTTTGCGGACATTCCTTGACTGACGTTGGGCTGGGACGCTCAATCGAGCAATGACGCTCGCTCGGCGACTGCTCGCAGGCTTGCTAGACTGCTGGGCTAAGTCGCGCAATAGGGCTAGGACGCTCGCTGGAGCATTCTTCAGGTACTTGGCCCCGTGTTCCTCCCAATGGGGAAGCATCCAGTAGACCCGCCAGTTCCCCTTGAGATCCGCGTGGGGATGTCCCCTACCTTGCTGACATACAGTAGTGCAGTAGGGTACAGCCCGTCAAACAAATCAGCCATTGTCTGTGCGCAACAACGCTCTGACCTTCGCACAGGAAAGGGGGAGCACTTACACATGTCGAACAACTCTGGCCAAACGTACTGAGCGACGGACACCGACCTTTGCGATGCCGCCCTTTGCAGGTGCACGTCGACCGATTCTCCATTGGCGTCCTCTGGTATTTTTCGATAGACTTCACTTCAGCCTTCCAGTTGTTAAAGGCGTCAACGTGGGAGTTGCGGCTCTAGAAGGTACAGCATCGTGAGCCCATCGTGCCATCATTGCGAGCATCTCAATATAAAAGCAGCGGAGCAGCGAGAAACGCATGAAGCATGAAGCATGCAAGGGTCGCGCTATGTAGAAACCAGATAGTCAAAACGGCACCTACGCAGCCTGTGCACACGTCATCGGGGTCATCGGAGTACACGGGAAGCGGACACCTCGTCACTCCGTTGCCCAGCGTGATCCCTATCGAAGGATTCCGGCAGCTTTTACAGTGGCACAAGTAAACGTCAATGCTAGAGATGTTAGCAGTGCTAGAGGGGCCTGCAGTGCTGAGGGAGCTGGCCGTGTCAGAGGACATTGTCGATACTTGTTTAGTTCGAAAGAGTAGCCAAAGCAACAGGTTAACAAGTACATAAGTGAACAAGTGAATAGATCGACTAGTAAATCAGTAAAGAAGCGTAAGTCACATTGAAGAGCGACGGAGGCCATCAAGAGGAATTGCTCCTTGGTACCAAGTAGCACTCCCGCAGAGATGTTGAAAGGAGGAGCGAAGCGGGTCATTGCTCGGCCCGCTTTGCCCAGAAACGGCGTATGCGAGTCATTGCAGTCTCTTAGAAGTATTGCGGGCGATCTTCTGACCGCTCATGCATTCATTGCCATTGTCATCATTTCAATTATCGAATTATAAGACATCCAAATCGAGTCCGACTCCAAATTACGCACATTATGAGCCTGCGCGCGCTTCGTCGGTAGGGCAAGCCCAGCTCCAGCCCTCCACGCCTCTCTGCTCAAACAGCTTCTGAACTTGCTGTTCAATAGCCCTTCCCTCCTCTGCGCGTTGCGAAGTGGAATCGGAATTGACAGCTTTCCATTGCTGGAGTGTAGTGTGGACCTGCTGCAGATCCGTGCAACCAATGACGATCGGTACTCTCACCCCTTCTGCTCCTCCATGTCCATCGACTGGGTCCTGTCTCAATGGTCGATAGCCGAAACTGAGCGCTACATCGACCAAACTTGTGCCGCTATCTTTACACAGCTTGGCGGCTTCTTGGGTAGCCTGGATCAATTCCGGATAGGCTCTTGCAGGATGCCAGTCTGGTCCGTTGGAGGGAGTCAACAGGCCCATCGAGAGGGGAGCAGCAGAAACGACTCGTCGGACTTTTGCGTTATCGGTAAAGGCGCGCAGATACCCTTGGGCCAGAGTCGAATTCTGCACCGTCTGATGCGCGAAGGACTGGACTAGATCCAGCGGTTTTCCAGTAGAGCGTAAGACAAGTAGAGATAATCGCAGTAAGACAGGTAGGGGGTATCCTGCTATCCCCACTGCCCTCACTATGCCCTTGGCTTGTAGGGAACGCAAGGTCGAGATCCCGCTCAGAACCTGTTCTTCAGCGGCAGAAGCGGGGGAATCGTCCGATATAGTCGAGGATAATACGGTGAGCGGGTTCCCGCTGAATGACGGAGGGGGAAGAACGTATTCTACGTCGTGCAAGTCTAGGACGATTTCAATGTCAGCGTGCGTAAGTGATGGACAATCGGCAAGAAGATGACCGGAGTGCTGTCCAGACAAGACTCACAGACAACATCGAGATAGTCCGTCTTCAGCCGCTTCAGACTCCGCTGCACGCTCGCCATGACGGTCTCGGAATTGTACATGTGATCGATAGCGTTAGGGCCGTATTTGCCTACTTTGGTGATGAGCGTATACGATTTCCGCGGTGCTTGCAACGCGGACAGAGCGTGCCCTAGGACGATCTCGGAAGGGTGATACCATGGTGCTACACCGGGTCATTCGTCAGCATGAGTGTTTGTTGAACAGGACGTAAATTGCAAGGATTAGGAGCGAGACGTCGTATCAAGTAATTGTGGAGAGTGGGAAGCGATGACTCAACGCACACGTATCGAAAGCCGTGATCCCGCACCGTAGCGCTAGCCGAACGATCCGTAGGGGCATAGAAGACTTGACATTGGCCTCATCTGCGTAGATCCCATAACCGAAAGTGGACACGCCCAGAATCAGCGGTGGAAAGGTGACTGGTCCGCTGCTACCATTCTGGCAGCCAGGAGTTAGTGTCAGCTTGGTCTATCATATGGCGTGTAGGGGGAGTTTGAGTTGAACGTACCTCCGACGCCGAAGCCTTGGGCAACACCTCGTCCGCGCTCAAGGGCTGGTCCACATCTTCATCCGGCACAGAAGATATGTCGAACGGTGCAATGTCCGGTTCAGGTTGCGAAGGATGATATATTGGAATATGCGACATGCTTCGACGTTGAACTCTTCAGTCTTCTTACAGATGCAGGTCTTGGTAATTGGAGCGGGAGGACGACGAGGTTAGGTGTGTCAAGCTATTGAACAGGTTGCAAAGCGAGTTTACTTTTACCAGCGGTTAGTCGCCTTGGCAATGGTCGTCGGTTATTGGTCGGACCGAGCACCGGGGCACTGTCCAGCTCGTCGTCTGATAAACACAGCTGTCTGTATCGTCATCGCGCTCATGCTCAGTGCTGATGGAGGCAGGAGTCGATATGCATCGCTATAGGGCAAGGGCAAGATGTAAAGTACAGCTAAATTACAAGAAGATCGAATATCGCAATACAACAGGTCAAGGCGCTGATGAACGCGCAAAACAACAAG